>RJWM01009600.1:0-67968 GCA_004363535.1 Dasyprocta punctata
TCATAACTTGAACAACCACTTCTAAGATAACAATATGTAATATATTAACTAGTATTGATTTCTTATTTTTTTTGAAATTCTGTATTACTTCTACCTTTTTTTCTGTTCTGCTTTTTAAAAATAAAAAAGATACATTAAAAGTGTACTTTGGAAAAGTAAAAAAAACCCAAATACATATTTTTCTCTTTCTATGTGTTTAGCCCTTATGGTCATATTTAACCAGAAACAAAGCATTCATTTGAGTTGCCTATGTTTTTTAAAGTAGCACTCTTTGGAATTGGTGACTCTGATGGCCAACTGGGCTGCTGTTTATATAATTACAATTCTTGTAGGAAAATTGTGAGCAATCTCTGCATGGTAAGATGTGTTGCATGCCAGCATGCCTTCCAGTTCATTGATATTGTGGACCAAGAATTTCTGGAAGCCACGGGCAGCATGTGCTTTATTTTCATGTTGCTCCCATAACTAATGTTGGGCATCAAGAATTGGCCCTTGAATCTTCACCCTACCCAATTGTCAATATTTCTGGAATTCTAGTAGTTATGCTTCTCAGATGACTGGTGCTAGGTAAAATACTTAGTCCTCTTTTGGATGACCTTGAGCATCATGCAAGGTCTTAGAGCAGCCATGAAGCTGGGTATGAGTTAGTTGTCACCATCATAGAGAGTAGTAAGTAGAAGAAAGAGGCCAAAGTATATATTTCTTTGGAGCTTTTCTTCATGGCTGCTGTTTTATTTTATTCTTTTCAAATATCTGAGTATTTTGTGTAAATCAGTACATTGAATCTGCAAAGATAGACAATAATCAATAAAGCACTTATGATTTTTTCCTAAGGATGGTGGGATTATCAGTGCTAAAACATAGTGATATCTGCATGTGGTGGTGCATGTCTGTAATCCTAGCATTCAGGAGGTTGTGGCCAGAGGATTGTTCTGAATTCAAGGCTGGCCTGAACTACATAGTGAGTCCATGTCTCCCCCCCCCAACAAAACCAAAAACCAACAGTGATGTACTAGATATGTGGTGTTACTGAGGGGAGGCTGATCAATTTTATTACTGCTGAAAGTAGGAGGGGGGATTTGAGAACTGCAGAATGACATAGGAACTGGAATGACATCAGGGTTTGAAGCATCAGAGGGTGTTTGAACTGATTTATTTCCAAATGCAGTGTTTAGTTTGTGTCAGAGTGAGAAAATTAATAACAAAATAATGAGTCATTGTATGAAATTAAATTTATTCAAGCTAAAGATTTAGATGTATTCTGAATCTGTATTTTCTTTCTTTCTTTCTTTCTTTCTTTCTTTCTTTCTTTCTTTCTTTCTTTCTTTTTCTTCCTTTCTTTCTTTTTGGAGCAGAGAAGAGAGCCAGAGCTCAAGTGTGAGAGCTGCCTGTGTTTTTATTGTATAATTGTCATACAGGTTTGTAATGGGTTGATCTGTGTCCCCCCAAGACCTCATATAATTTGGAAGGGGCTGAGTTTGGCATTTATGTTTGGTTTGTTGTCTAGTGCTGGGCTTGGCGATGTGAGTGCTGCACCTGCCCAGGGGTGGAGCCGACATACAGAGTAAGGGCGGGAGGAACGCATCGCCTGCTCTCTTTCTCTCTCCTGGTTAGCATGCCTTGCTGTTTGGTGTCTGCCATAAATGGCTGCCCCACCAGGACATGCTAACCTGGAGTCAACTAACTATGGACAGAAACCCTGGAGAACTGCAAGAAATAAACCTTTCCTTCCCTAATTTTGGGTGTCAGGTATTTTGTCTCAGCAAGGAATGAAAAGTAACTAAGACAAGGTTCTTATCTTATATTTGCATTCTTGTATAGTGCCATAATCAGTGCCTGAGTGTTTACCTGTGCTAAGTGATGGCCACACAACTGTATTCCACTGTGTGCCTGTGCTAGATAAGCGGGGTCATGTTGTTAAGTAGATGCTCCCTGAACTTTGAAGCAGTCTGAATGGTTCCCCAAATCCCACCCCATCAAAGATCAGGGGTGTATAAATGTAGCATTTTGTATGTAAGAGGGTACAAGTACCTGTAGTTAACAAATCAAGATCTATTTTGTTGTTAAGACTTCCTTTTGCTATGAAATGATGAGGATAGCATACATGGACATTTACCAAAAGTTTTTTGATTTCAGGAAAGACAGGCAAAAAGAAACAAATAAACAAACAAAATGAACAAACAAACAAACAAAAATACCCAACAACCAACATGAACTTTTATTAGTCCGCTCATCTTTTCCTTAATGTTTATTTTTTGGACAATAGGCCCATAAAATCCACAAATCAGGAAATGGTGCTAGTAAAAGAGTTTTGAACTCTGTCCTTCACAGCCTGCTAATTCTGTTAATGATTAATAAATATAAAAACTTCCCTGAAAATATCAGGAGCCTCACCACCCTGGGCATTGAGCCAAGGAAGGGTGAGGCGGGAGGCCTGGGCAGCGCCTGTCTGAGATTTCTCCATAAAGGGCTCAGGGCCTCGCCTCTTGTCAGGAGTCTCTGTAGAAGAAGTGCTGACCCCAATCAACTGGAAATTCTCAGTTCTGGGCTTGGTGAGGAGCAAAGAGGGTTGGCACCTGTGAACATTGAGAAACATTAATTTCAGCTCATGTCTGTTTTGGGTCCCAGAGATGTGTAGAATTTTAAAAAAGGCAAAGGGCTTTTGCATCTTTGTAGGACTGGTTAAGAGTGGGGCCATGGAAATAGAGAAGATGGCCAGAATTGTGACCTACATCTCGCTTTTCTTTAGATGACAATGATCGAGATCAGTATCCTGTTGTTTTTCATGGTGGCCAGCAGGGGGTGCAGCCCAGGTGAGTTTCCTTCCAGGAGCCTGTCCTCCTGGTTTACCTGTAGTGTTGGAAGAAAATGAGTAGGCTGAGTTATTACCAGATCTTCGTCGCTTCGAGGGCAGAGACGATATCTTTGAGATGAACAGAGGCAGACTGGATGCAGGCTGCCTGAAGATTTCTGGCCTCTTGAGGGACCTGACCTGTAGCAGGGAGGGTGTTGCTAAGGCCTGTCCTGGTTCCATGCTGTGTGACTTGGTGTGGCCTGTAGGGGATTCTGGTGAGAACTGTGTATCCTTCCGGCCATTCCTGACTCCCACGACCTTGGCCTTGGGGCTTGCATGGCAACTGCACGGTTTTGTTTTATGTCCAGGGAATGTTCTTTTCATGGCCCTTCTCTCTACAAGAACAATGGCATTTGACAATCTGTATTTCCCTTCATTGTTATTTTTAAAAACATATTTCTAAATATAATTTCACTTGAGCACCATAAAAATGATACTTATTAGCTGCATTGTAGGTGTGAGGATACTGAGGCTCAGATATGGTAGGCTGGGATACTTGTAAGTATTGAGCTCTTTATTGTTAAACACCTCTGACTTCAGAGCTGGTGACTGCTTCCATCCCTCTGATTTATAGTAGTTTGCAGAGTTGGGGAGCATAGACAAGGTTACTTGTTCACACTTCCATCATCTCTTGGCCACAGTCAGCACTGTCTTTCTCACACCCTATGTTTCCGTCACATTAAGCTGCATGCATTTCTTCAGTGGGCTGGACTTCGCTTTCTTTTCACCAGGCCTTTGGACCTGTTCTCCTTCTTTGATTTCTCTTCTTTTTGTTCCTACTGATAAGTCATATTTATCCTCTCAGAATAAGCTAGGTGTCCTCTGCACTAGAGTTCTGTGATGGAAACATCCTGTCCTAGAAAATCCCCATGCTGCCAGTCAGGTCTCTCCATTCTTCATTCTCGTGTCAGAGATTTTCTTTTGCTCTCCTGAGGCTATCATTCATTCCTCTCAGTACACTTTTTCTGTTGACTCGTTGGCAACTCCCTCCACTGGTAAGTTTTTGGGTTGTTTGTGGGGACAACGTTTAATTCCTTGGGCTGCCCAGTGCCCAGGGCCAGCATCAGGTCCCATGGGGAGGCACATATTAAGTCTGCACTGGATGCCAGGCCAGATGGGCTGAATGGAGATGACTCTGGCCGGCTTAGAGCTTTTCAACCCAGGCAGTGAGGCCCTGATTCAGTGGAGAAATGAGTTTGAGATTAGTGATAAGGGGAGGCTGGGTGTTGTGTCAAACTAGCAATGAGAATGAAACTCTGCATTTTCTCTAGCTGTGGCCAATACTGATGTCGAGGAAGAGACCAGTTATTTGTATCCCTCTCTGCCCCGAAGCTGCAGTGAAGTCAAGCAGAGGTGCCGCAGTGCCCGCGGTGAGTGTTGCAGCATAGACCGTCCAACCAAGCGTGGGGCTTTATTTCCAGGAGTTTTCAATTTAATTTCATTTTTGTATGAAATGAATGTGAAATTGTACATACATTACATATTGGATAAAGTTTGTGATTTCCATCAATTTTAAGCATTCATTTGGGTGGCATAAATTACTGTCACATTGTTATCACACTTCACTGCTGTGCATCTCCAGACAATTTTCATTCCCTCAATTGAAACTCTGGAGCCACTAAACAATATCTTCATATTCTTCTTTTCCTTACTATTCTATTTATGCTCTGGGTAAATTTACTCATTTTAGTTACCTTTTATAAGTAGATCATAAATTGTTTGTCCTTTTGTGCTTGTCTTTTTTTTCTCCAATGCAGTTGACAAGGTTCATACATGTTATAGCATGGATAATTGATTTCTGTTCATCCACTGTGTTTGCATATATTTATCAGTAGATGTACACTATATATGTAACATATACTGTATACATACACATATGCACAATGTTTTCTTTATGCATTCATCTGTTGAGGCATATTTTGGTTGTTTCTACATTTTACATCTTGCGATCATGATGCTATGAACATTAGTGTACAAATATTGGTTGGAGTTCAGAGTTCAATCCTTTGGGTATACATTTGGAGTGGAATTGCTGAGTTGTGATAAATCCATGTTTAACTTTAGGAGGAGAGTTGCTGAGGGTTTGGATAACTCTGTTTTGACTCACTCACAGGGATGTGATCTTCTGAATGCAGGAGATCTAGTGGCCCTAAGGACACAAAATGATGGTGTTCAAGTGAGGAGTGTTTGGGTCATGATTCTTCTTCCTAGAACTGTCCTGGCTGTGGGGCTGAAATGGGCCATGAGTTTGCAGACAAGTAGACTCTGGCTGCTTCTCCTTACAGATGGCCTGTATTTGCTTCGCACCAAGGATGGCATTGCCTACCAGACCTTCTGTGACATGACCACTGCGGGTGGCGGCTGGACCCTGGTGGCCAGCGTGCACGAGAACAACATGTACGGGAAGTGCACGGTGGGTGATCGCTGGTCCAGTCAGCAGGGCAACAGTGCCAACTACCCCGAGGGTGATGGCAACTGGGCCAACTACAACACCTTTGGGACTGCAGGGGCAGCCACAAGTGATGACTACAAGGTTGGTGCCTCTTGCTATCACTGTGGGAAGGGATGAGGCCTGGATTGTGGCAAGGCCACCCAGATGCGGGAGGGAGCTTTGGAATGTGGGGTGCGGAGTTACAGGTGGAACAGTTGAGAGAAATATATGTCTTGAACCCCAGCTTCTTCCCAACACAGCCCAACAAAAATGGGACACTTCTGTGGTGGTGGAAACCATTATCTGCTGGAAATGGGAGTGTCTGAATCTACCCATCCATCTATCCACTTGAAACAGCATGTACTCAGCTGAGTGGTTCATGTGTGTGTCTTCTTTTTCTCATGGGGTCTCCTGGCCTGGTCAGGCTCAGTGTTGGTTGCTTTCTAGAATCCTGGCTACTACGACATCCAGGCCCTGGACCTGGGCATCTGGCATGTGCCCAACAATAGCCCCATGGAGCATTGGAGGAACACCTCCCTGCTGAGGTACCACACCCAAACTGGCTTCTTCCAGAACCTGGGACATAATCTGTTTGGCCTCTACCAGGTACACAGGGCCACTGGCTGGGTTGATTTTCATGGATCTAAAGAGCAGCAGGTGCTTGAAGTTGTGCCAAAGAATGTCTTTTCCATGTTCTCCGTGCCTTAGTTTGCAGATAGCTTCTGTCCTGCTTCTCTCAGGAATCTTGATCCAGGAAGGGAAGAGACTCATTAGAAATAGGGTTTGAGGCTGGAACACAGAGATTGAGAGAGGGAGTTTCAGAGAGGAGGAGGAAGGGAGGGAAAAGGTAGAGATAGAGAGGGAGAGGGAGAGGGGAAATGGGAGAGGGAGAGGGGAAATGGGAGAGGGAGAGGGAGAGGGGACGAGGGAAAGGGAGAGGTTGAGGGAAAGGGAAAGAGGAAGGGGGGCAAGAGAGAGAGAGAGAGAGAGAGAGAGAGAGAGAGAGAGAGAGAGAGAGAGATTTGCAAAGTTTCCTGGACTTTTGGAGAAGCACAACCAAAGGAAAGATTCTTATGATGACTGGTTTTGAAGGAGTCTTTGTTACTAAGAAAAGACTATTCTCCCCTAGTTGAATGGCAGCATCCCTGTGAGAACCAAACTTCTTGTCTCCCTTCACTGACTTCTTTGTTTCTTGTAGAAATATCCGGTGAAATACAGAGCAGGAAAGTGTCGGACCGATAATGGGCCTGAAATACCCGTGGTCTATGATTCTGGAGATGCCGAGAAGACAGCAGCTTATTACTCCCCCTACGGCCGCAGTGAGTCCTCAGTGCTCCTCTGAAATCCTTGTCAGAAATATGATCGATTTAGTTATCACAGGCAGCAGTTACCTGTCACTTACTGCAGCCTGGTTGTCTTCTATGAATGTTAAGTGTGTTGCCTTATTTAATCTGCACAACTCCCCTCGAGGCTTGAACGAATAGTATTAACTCCTCAGTGGAGGTTAGGAAACAGGCACTGAGGGGTTGGTGACCTGCCTTAGGCACGGGCAGTAGACTTGGCATTTGGACTGGGAAAATTTGGCTCCACACTTTACTCCTAATAAACCCATTACCACCCTGTCAGTAAGTTGTTGGAAGCGGGCCAGCTTCATGTGCACAGAGCAGAACAGCAATCATGGGACAATTTTATTTTTATTGTGAAGGATAACAATTCATTTGTTTGAAGTGAATCTAAATTTGACAGTGTATCCTTCATAAAGCCTGAGCCTCTGCTATAAAATTGAAAGTTATTTGTATGCATATTTGAGATTTAAGACTTTAAAATAAAAAAGAACTAGAAAAGTGTAAAGGGGGCTGTGGATGTGCCTCAGCTGTAGGGATCTTGCTTAGTATGTCCGAGGTCCTGAGTTTCATTCCTAGCACCACTCCCCCACAAAAGAAAAAAATTAAAAAAAAAAAGAGAAATGTATGAAGAGAGTCAGAGTGAGTGCACTTGCCAGTTGCTTTAAAAAGCCCTAATGATGTGTAGTAGTGATCTTTCTGCAGTGCTGAATTTCTCCATACAAATCTCCAGGAGGCCAGAAGCCCTCCTGAAGTGCCAGCTCTTGGTCTCTGTGATTACAGAAAGGTCCCTCTTGACCAGGGTTGGTTCCACTGGCCACAGTGGTGCTAAACTCCACTTGTACAACTGAAGTGTTGGGCTGGAGCCTCAGCCTCATCCTTTGCACTGCCACAAAGGATGCTAGCTCTAGCATCTTCCTTGAAAGGTATTTTCTGCCTCTTGTTTTCAGATGAATTCACTGCAGGATTTGTCCAGTTCAGAGTATTTAATAATGAGGGAGCAGCCCATGCCTTGTGTCCTGGAGTAAAAGTCACTGGATGTAACACCGAGCATGTGAGTCCTTGCGTGTATCAAATGAGACTGTGAGGAAGGCTGATTTCATCTGTGTGTGTGTGTGTGTGTGTGTGTGTGTGTGTGTGTGTGTGTAGGGGAGTATGACTGTGGTATGTCTGTATTTGTTTGAGACTGTGACATTGTCTCTTGCTCCTTCCTGAATCTTCTGGGACCAGAGTGCTCGACCTTATGTTGAGGTACAGACAGATTGTAATATTGAAGACCAGCATCAACATTGAGACTTTGAACACATATTGCTGTATGCTCAGCCTTTGGGATAAAACACTCAGTTGCCCAGAACTAGAGTGGTTGAGATATTAGCCTTGTCATTTTCAACCCAAGTTTTAGTCTTAGTAGTAAAACTTGGCCTTCCTGGGTCTGAGAAAGGCTCTATAGATGCAAACTTTGTTGAGGGGCTGCTCAGGGCTCCTGGACATCATCTCATGGACCTCACTCAGGCCATCTTCTGGACAAAGAAATTATCTGTTCACAATCATCCATGCTTCAGAGAGGGAGCAGCAAGCTGTTTTGTAGTTGGGTGCATGAGAAGTATGTAAGTTAGAGGCAAAAGCTGATGCTGGAAATAACAGCTGCATCTGGAAGAGACTTTTATATTACACTAGTGATTTAGACTTTATGCTATGGGTGATGGGAGTCATTAAAGCACTTTAAAGCGTATATCGACTTGATGATCATCTTGTGTTTTATAAAGATTATGGTGGTAGCACAGTGATGGCTGATTTTATTGGGGAAATATTAAGGACAATGAGACGAGTACTGAGATAGTTTCAATAGTCCAAATGAAGACCTGAAGTCCACATGAAGACCTGAAGTGCCCATGGAACTGATGGGAGGGTACTGTTGAAGTCCAAAGATTTTTAGCCTGTGATCAATTAAATGCATATGATGGGAGGAGAAGTCTAGAATGAAACGGTTTTCATTTGGGTATTTATTAAGCCAGGACATCTGGATATAAACAGTTTGGGGTCACTGAGGGATACACAGTCAGATTCTGCTACATAACAATATTTTGGTCACTGAAGGACTCCACATATGCAAGGGACCCAAAATATTATATCACCTTGCACTGCTATAGTCACTGGAGTTTGTGTCATTACACTCTATGATGTTATTACAGTGACAAAAATGTCTATCGATGCATTTCTGAGACTGCATCCCCACCTTTAAATGATGCATGTCTGTAATTAATTTCTATTTTGTCATGTGGAGCTTGAAGCAACTGTGCAGAGATCCAGGTGGCACTTATTGTGTGAGGTCTTCAGCCCAAGATGCATCTAGACTGCAGATAGAGAGCCGGGGCCATCAGTAAATTGTGAATAGTGAACAGTGTGTTCAAAATCATTATTATTTCTGAGAGTTTTGGGGGTTGAGGGAGCAGCAAACTGCTTTCCAGTTTTCATGCATATGGTATAAGAAAATGTGTCCCCATCTGGGGAGCAGTACTTCAGGAATTCATGAAGAGTCCAGCCAGGGACACTGAGGATTAATGTTCAGAAAAGTTGAAGGAAAGTCAGATGAAGACAATGATGTCGAGGCAGCCCACTTTCTGGGACCCCTTCTATCCTTCTCAGACAGAAGCTTTCTATCTCTCAATAAATTCTTCCTACTCTTAAAAAAAAAGGACAAAGATGTTGAAACAGCTAAAGGAAGAGGAGTTTTCATGAGTGTAATCAATTAATATCATCAATGGAAATTTTCAAGAGAAGTAAGACTCCACCGCCTTTGGCCATTAACACGTCTTCCTGCTCACTAGCGGATCTCTCATTATTGTCTCCTCCACTCCTTGTTTCCTAGCACTGCATTGGTGGAGGAGGATACTTCCCAGAAGGAAATCCTGTGCAGTGTGGAGATTTTTCTTCCTTTGATTGGAATGGATATGGAACTCATGTCGGTTGGAGTAGCAGCCAGGAGATAACTGAAGCAGCTGTGTTTCTATTCTATCGCTGACACATTTGTGCTATGGCACTGAGGCCTCTTCTTCCAAATATGGGATCCCAATGATGGAGAGCATCTTACCTAGTAACTAGATTGCTAATGGCACAGGAAAGAAGAATAAATCATACTCATTCAAGGCTTAATGTTTTTATGAATTCTTTCACGGAGAGGATAAAGCAGTGGAAAATTTCAAAAGAATATTTATGGACATGGTTGATGCTGCTTTAGCCTTGGTAGCACTTGAAATAATAGGGTTTAGGAATCCTGATAAAGCAATATGCCATCCTCCAGTCTCTTTCAGGTAGTCTCTTAATGTAGCCAGAAGAATAAGGAATAAGGGTGGGGAAGAGGCATGTTACCTTATTCCTTCCTAACTCATTTATATGAACTGATGAATTTGCATTCTCAGCCTGAATATCCTAAAGGAGAAAAGAGTGAATTTTCTTGTGGTGCACCAAAAAAGAAAGACACTCCCCAATATCTGTATCTGGTGCATTCTAGCCTTGATGCCTGTGGCATTCTCTTTAGGGAAGGATGGGCCTGGCGATGATGACTCTTCTTGGGTGGCTAACCTTCCAGGGCTTGCATCTTCAGGGACTTGTTCAAAAGGAGCTAAGTGGCCAACTCATCCCCAGAGCATTATCCATACAGACATGCCACAATCCATGTGGCTCCTGAGGTTCTTGGGGTGAAGGACTGCAAGAGGATGAGAAAAATAAAGAAGGGACAAAGCTGGGGTCAGGTGGAGCCCTTATCTTCCTGATGGGAGGAAAGGTACTGGTCCCTCACTTTTTTTTTTGTCGGTACCAGGGATTGAACTCACAACCTCACACCTGCCAAGCAGGCACTTAAGCCACTGAACCAAACTCCCAGCCCAAAATTTTTTTTAATCTTTTTTTTTTGTTTGTTTGTTTTTGTTTTTTTGCAGCACCGGGGATTGAACTCACAACCTCACACCTGTCAGACAGGTGCTCAAGTCACTGAGCCAAACTCCCAGCCCTGGCCTCTCACTGCAGGGGTGTTTATTTATACCTTTTAGCAATCTAACATCACATGACACCCTGTTGTCCCAGCAACCTGCTACTCAGATTGTCTTGGGGCTAGGTGTTCTCTAGGCTGAAGCAGCTTCTTCATGTGACTTGTCCTAGGCTCTCTTTGTTCTTGGAGTGATCATGTCTGGATTATCCCCTAAGTCAATTTCCAGCCTCAATGGCTCCCAGCACAGACAGAATGGGGATGATATCATTGCTGATCCATGACTAAATATTAGGGGGCATTGTGTTTTCCTATAGAATGCAGATATGATCATGACAAGCCCTTCTAATTCTCCCCTTTTCCAAGTGTCAATTACTTCTCACTGGTTAGAAGATGAAGTTAAAATTTCATATGTCTTTCAGAAATTGAAACAAGAAGTTGCAGGAGCAGGGTAAGAAGAGGGACCAATATTGTCTTAGTCACTTTCTCCACACTGGGACCAAGTTCCTGACACCACAGTTTAAAGGAGGAGAGGTTGATTTTGGCTCTTGGTTTATTCCACAGTCAGCAGGCACCAAGACAGAAATGACATGGTAGAAAGGCCTAGGTGAAGGAAAGCTGCCTACCTGATGGTGGACAAGGAGAGAGAGAGATGGAGAGAGAGAGAGAGAGAGAGAGAGAGAGAGAGAGAGAGAGGAGGGAAGAGCAAAAGAGGGAGATAGACCCTTCCAGTTCACACTCCCAATGAACTGCTTTTCTGGCCAGATCTCACTGCCTACCATTAAGTCAGCTATGGTACTTCCATGATCCAATCACCTCCAAAATCTCCAACTCTGAACACATGCAGATTTTGAGGGGGATAATTTAGATGTAAAACACAACAAAGGGGAAGGGAAAGCAGCTTCTTCGAAAAACTATCTGGGAAGGTTATCTTATTTATATTAGATTTATATGGCCCTGGTTTAGAATTTTTTAGTATTCTTTCTAAAGTTTTCTTTCCCATTCCTTAAAACTTGTTCTTTGTTAGTTGTTCTTCCTCAATTCTATCCCTTCCCCATTTTCTATCCTAATACACAGATATCTCTGTCCCTTATTATTTTCAGCTGTCCTTCTTCCAACTAGAGAATGTAACAGAAATTCTAAATGAGTTTTTAACTCTAGTTGGTGTTCTTCTGTATGTGACTCACTTCCTGTGTGCCAGACACCTCTGGTCTGTAGTCCATAGACCAGTGAAGGTAAAGATACTTTTATTTTTCACATGCGCCTTTATACATCATTCCAAAAATACTAAATATGCTCTAGTTTCTGGGCTAAGGGATAGAGAAGACAGAGGAACCTAACTAATTCCAAAGCTGCAGGTAGTATAGCCCACAGGTCACTCCTGCGTGAAGCCAGTGAGCACTCTGGAAGTGCACCACTTAGATTGCAGTGGCAAAGAGAAACATCGAAACATCACCTAGGATTTTGAGGTGGGTTTGTTTATGTTGATGGATTCTGTTAGGGATTCATTCTCAAAGAATCAGGTCCTGATCGCTGGTAGTCCAGGGTTTGTATAGGGTTTGCAAGTACAGAAACGGAGTATTTGGCAGTTATCGATTGGTTACAACTTGGCTCATTATCACTGATTGACCTAAAAGAAAACTACATCATATGTGTGGCATACTTAGACAAACTCACACTCCAAGCAAACTCATGGGAAGCATACAGGTTCAGGGTGAGGACGCGCTCCAAGTTGCAGGAAGCAAGTGCTTGAGATGACTTACAAGATCAGGGTTTGGGCATTTAGATAAGGGCAATATGTATCTGGTGTTGGTGGAAGACAGGAAGACAAATCTGCTAGCTGCTCAGAAATTTAACACTAAAAAGTTAGGTCTGTATTTTCCTCATCATGATTAGGGACCTGAACCTGAGTGGTGTTAGGACTATGTGAGTGAGCAGTGCCTGGGATTTGCAGGACCATTTAGGAAACTAAATGTGAGCATGAAAAAAACAAAACAAAAATCAGGCCACAAGCTGTGTGAGCCAAGGAAGAACCTGGAGAAAGGAGAAACCAGATCGACTCAGACATAATTACTCACTTATTCTGTCCATGTATGCCAGGCATGCTGTGATTACAGGACATACTCATGCTGTCCACACTGGCCCACAGATGCCCACAGGGGAGCACCCATCACCCTGGCCAGGGACTGCTAAAGGGAGGGAGGCCTGGGTCTTCATTAAGTTTCTGGATTAGAGAGTGAAGCTCTGAGGAGAGTGACTAAAAAAGAACAACAGGTGGAGGATCAGAGAGTGGTGCCCAGGTTAGAGGGCATCCAGTGATGCACTAGGTCGAAGGCTGGTGGAGGGAAACAGAGGAGACTGTGAGACTTGCATTGCAGGGAAAGGAGTGGGAGTAAGAAGGCCCTAGTTGGAAGTCATTGCACCCTCCCATCTCCAGAATAACTGAGATGGTTGTATCTAGGGATGGAGACAAAGACTTGCAGTTAGCTAGGCCCATAGAACTGCTCATCATGGGATGCTGGCTCAGAGAGACGTCTGATTGACAGGGCTCCCTGCTCACAGGCAGGCAATGAGGCAACACAGCTACATATTAACAACTTCTGACAATCTCAAGGCTTTCCTCAGTCTCTAATTTCACTTCCCTTCCTCTGCATCCCTCCTCCTGCTCCCACAAATATTCTCTAAAACCATTTTAAACTAGCCTTTTACTCCAGATGTTAAAACAATTCCAACAGAGTGGACCTTAGGTATATTTTTCACCTTAGTTATTTCTCTGTTTTCTCTACCTTCCTTCTCACTGACTTACCCCATTCTTTTTCTTCTTCCTTTTTGCTTACCCCTCCCTCTACATCCTAGTCTGTTAGTTGCAGTATGGCACAGTCCATATGGGGCATTGATAAAAGGGTAAAGCTGTTAAGAACTAATCTTAATGTATATGGTTGATGTTTGATTGAATCTGTTGATGTTGTTATAACTGGTAGGAATTCTTTCCTTGCAGCACAGTACCATTAAACTGAGTAAGTTAAAGTGGTAGATTAAGCTCAGACACAGATAAAGTAAAAATCGCATCACTGGAAAGCAAACACCAGCTAAGGAGATCTTAACAATAGTGACAGAGTCTTCCCAATCTGGTCGATTCTCAATCCTCAGAGCACACACACACACACACACACACACACACACACACACAAGCATGAGAAAACAAGGCTACAAAATGTCTCCAAAATCAACTCCTTTCAGGCAGGTCAAAAGGACACTGGTGGGGTGAAAAATCGAACCTCAAATGGCTGGATTATGTGAAATAATAAAAGAAGAAACAAAGAAGCTCAGTAAGTTAATAGATGGTATAACTAAACAGACAATGAAATTAATAAACAAATTGATCAGTAAGCTTAAAAATATTCAAAGAAAAGACTAGCAGAGTGAACTAAAATTATTCAAAGCATGAATGACCAATTTAGCAAAGAATTAAAAGTTGCCAAATAAAAATCTAGGAGATCATTCTATTGAAAGTATGGATAGTTAAACAAAAGGAAAAATAAAGGAAACAGCTGCACAATAATACAATGACAGGAATAAATCAATAACTGTCAGTGTAAGTGATTTGACCTTCTCAGTTGAAAGACACACATTGGCAGACTGGATAAAAATCTCTAATGCAATGGCAGACTGCATATAAGGCACACATTTAATCAAGAAAATCATAGACTTAAAATCAAATGATGCAAAAATGTACCAAGCTTTGAGAGCCTGAAAACAAGTAGGAATAGCTATCCAATTTTCAGACAAAATGGAATTCAAGCCAAAACTAACCAGAAACGTCAATGAATGTCATTACATATTGATCAAGGGAAAAATTTAAAAGGAAGAGATAAAAATTGTAAATATTATGCACCAAATACCACTATTCTCAACTTCATAAACACTACTGAACATAAAAGATCACAAAAATACCCACAGAATAATAGTAGGAACCTTGACACAACACTTTCACAAATAGATCAATGCGACAAAAAACAGTATCAGAGAAAGGAAATATCAGAGTTGAACTACATTTTCAAAAAAATGGACTTATTAGATATTGACATACTGAGTTGGGTGTGGTGGTGCACGCCTTTAATCCCAGCATTCGGGAGGCTGAGGTAGGAGGAGCCTTGTGAGTTCAAGGCCGGCTTGGGCTACATTGCAAGTGCAAGGCCCGCCTGAGCTACGTAGTGTGACCCTGCCTCAAAAAACCAGGGCTGGGAGTTTGGCTCACTGACTTAAGCGCCTGCCTGGCAGGCGTGAAGTTGTGAGTTCAATTCCTGGTGCTGAAAAAAAAAAAGATATTGACATGCTGTTCCATCATACAACAGCAGAGTACACATTCTTTTCATCAAAACATGGAATTTTCTCCAGAAGAGGCCACTCAGTAGTCTATAAACCATGTTTAATATATACAAAATAATTAAAATTATCCCATGTGTATTATTCAATCATAGTGCTCTGAAACTAGAAATCAAAGGCAAAAGAAACCACAGAAAATTTATTAAAATAAGCCCTCTTGAATAATCAATAGGTCACAGAAGAAATCAAAGAAGAAATTAAAGCATTCTTGGAATCAAATGATAATTCCAGTGTGGCATACTAGAACCTATTGGGCATGTGAAAACAGTCCTTAGAGGGGAGCTAATTGCTGTGAACTCCCACATCAAAAACAGAGCAGCCCAAGTAAAGAACTTAATGGCATACCTCCAGGTCCTAGAAAGGCAAGAACTATCCCAAATCCAAATCTTGTACAAGGAAGGAAATTATAAATATTGGAATGGCAATTAATGAAACTGAGACTAAAGAACAATGCAAAGAATCATTGAAGAGCTGATTGTTGAAAAGAATAAACAAAATACAAAAACCCTTAGCCAAGCTTACCAAAATAAAGACCCAAATCCATGCAAACAGAACTGAAAAAGGTGAAATCACAACAGATTCTGCCAAATTTTAGAAGATCATTGGTAACTACTTTGAGAACCTCTATTCTAATACAATGGAAATTTCAGAAGAAAGGGATAGGTCCCTAGATACATATGAGCCACGAAAACTGAATCAAGAAGATATAAAGATCCTGAATAATCCAGTATCAGTCAATGAAATTGAGAAAGTAATAAAAACCCTCACCAACTAAGAAAATCCCAGGTTCCAGTGGATTTAGAGGAGATCTTAAACCAATATTTTTAAAACTTTTTTAAGAAACTGAATGGAAATCAGTGCTGCCAAAGTCATTCCTGAAAGAAAGCATTAACCTGACACAAAACCAGAGAAGAATCCAATGGAAAAAAAAAAGAACTACGTGTCAATCTCTTTAATGAACATAGGTGCAAAAATCCTCAGTAAGATACTGGTAAACAGAATGCAGCATTTCATCAAAAATATTATATACCATGACCAAGTAGAATTAATTCCAGCAGAATACACGTTCTTTTTTGGCAGGGGGAGATAGATTTTTTAATTTTAAAAAGCAAAACAGAAAGAAAAGATAGAAATAATACAGAACTTAAAAAAACAGTAGAAAATTAACACTAGTTAATTTATTGCATATTGTTATCTTAGAAGTAGTTGTTCAGGTTACAACATCTAGGTACAAAAATGATCAATCAATGACAGCACAAAGTGTTCTTTTTGATGAACTAACAGAGATTAGTAGTATAGTTATCTGTCTTTGCACAAATATACATATATACATTTATATATGTTTCCCAACATACATATAATCTTTTCCTTTCTTCCTTTTCTCCTTTCCCCTATCCCAGTTGTTCTTTCCTTTTGAGTACTTTCTTTCCCTTTTATTAGTACAATATCTATTGTACATTTTGGATCTTATTACTCTTTCAGTTTTTTATTTTTTTTTGTACTAGGGAGACAATACAATATTTATACATGTGAGTTTGATTTATTTCACTTATGAGTATGGTCTCATTGCCTCCATTTACCTAGAAAAACCTGAAGATTATTCTTTTTTATAGCTGAGTAATATCCCATTGTATAAAAATACCACATCTTCTTTATTCATTCTGTGGTTGATGGGCATTTTGGTCGTTTCCAAGATTTAGCTATTATAAATTGTGCTGCTATGAACATAGGTGAACATATATCACTGTGGTATGATGTATTCATTCTTCTGGGAATATGCCCAGAAGCAGAATAACTGGGTCAAATGAAAATTCCAATCTCAGCTTTTTGAGGAATCGCTATACTGATTTCCACAGTGGTTGCACCAGCCTACACTCCCACCAACAGTGCAGAAGAGTTTCTTTTTCCCTACAACCTCTTCAGCATTTGTTATCAGTTGATTTCTTGATGGCAGCTGTTCTTTCTGGAGTGAGATGGAGTCTCAGTGTTGTTTTTCATTTCTTGAATGACCAGTGATGTTGAACATGTATTCATGTATTTATTTGCCATTTTTATTTCATTATCTGAGAAGTGTGTGTTCATCTCAGATGCCCATTTTTGGAATGGGTCTTTCAATTTGGGGGCATGATGCTTTTCAATTCTTTATATGTTCTGGATATAAGTCCTTTGTCTGAGGGACAGCTGGCTAAAATTCTTTCCCATTCTGTGAGTTCTCTTCACTCTATTGGTGATTTCATTTGAAGTACAAAAACCTTTTAATGAGAAAAGATTCTAGTTGTTGATTCTTTGAAGTACTTCCTGTGCAGTTTGCATTTAGTTCATGAACTCTTGCCTACCCCGATGTCTTCAAGATTTCTACCTACCTTGTCCTCCAGTCGATGTAGTGTTTCTATTTTTAATTTTTAGATCTTTGATCCATTTTGACTTTAGTCTAGTGCATGGCAGTAGATGTGGGTCTAGTTTCAGGCTTCAGCATGTGAAAAGCCAATTTTTCCAGCACCATTTATTAAAGAGGTTTTCTTCCAGTGATATGTTTAGCCCCTTTGTCAAATGTAAGGTGGCTAAGTGTCTTTGTAGTTGTGGCTGCATCTTCTAATCTTTTCCATTGATTCTCAGGTCTGTATTTTTGTCAGTACCATGCTGGTTTTATCACTGTAGCTTTGTAGTATAACTTCAAGTCTGGGATTGTGATGCCTCTTTCCTTGCCTTTGTTGCCCAGGATTGCCTTTGCTATTCTAGGTCTCTTCTGTTTCCAAATAAATTTTAGGAATGTTTTCTCTAGATGTGTAAGATATGTTAACGGTATTTTGATTGGAATTACATTAAATTTGTATAACAGTTTTGGGAGTATGGCCATTTTCACAATGTTGGTTCTTCCTAACCAAGAGCAAGGAATATTTTTCCATTTTCTGACATCCGCTTCAATCATCTTTTTTAGAGTACTATAGTTTTCAATATATATGGTTTTTAAAAATCCTTTGTTAGGTTGATTCCTAAGTATTTCATTGTTTTGGATGCTATTGTGAAAGGTGTCATTTCCATAATTTCTCTCTCAGTGAGATTGTTTGTGTACAGGAATGCTAATGGTTTTTGAGTGTTGACTTTGTATCTACCCACACTGCTGGATTTGCTTTTTTTTTTTTTTGTGGCACCATGGATTAAACTCACAACCTTGCGCCTGCCAGGCAGATGCTTAAGCTGCTGAGTCAAACTCCCAGCCCTAGTTTTTTTGATAGGGTCACACTATGTAGTTCAGGCTGGACTTGCACTCACATTGTAGCCCAAGGTGGCCTCGAACTCGCAACGCTCCTCCTACCTCAGCCTCCAGAGTGCTGGGATTAAAGGCATGTGCCACCATGCCCAGCTAGTGAATTTGCTTATTAACTCTAGTAGTCTTTTGATGGAATTTTTCAGGTCTTCTATGTAGAGTATCATGTCATCTGAAAACAATGATAATTTAACTTCTTCATTTCCTATCCTTATTCCTTTTATTTTTCTCTCTTGTCTAATTGCTCCTGCTAAGGGTTCCAGGACTATGCTGAATAATAGTGGAAACAGTGAACATCCTTGTCTTGTTCCTGATTTTAGAGTGAAAGCTTTCAGTTTTTGCCCATTTAGTATAATGTTGGCTATTGGTTTGTCATAGATGGCTTTTATCAAATTGAGGTAGATATCATCTATTCCAAGTTTCTGCATGGTTTTTATCATGAACAAGTGTTGGACTTTGTCAAAAGATTTTTCTACGTCTATTGAGATGATCGTGTGATTTTTGTCTTTGGCACTATTAATGTGGTGTATTACATTTATTGATTTGCATATGCTAAACCATCCTTGCATTCCTGGGAAAAATCCCACTTGGTTGTGATGTATAAGCTTCTTGATGATTTGCTGCATTCTATTTGCAGTATTTTAATGAGAATCTTTGCATCAATGTTCATTAGGGTGCTGTATGGGCTAATATATGGTCTATTTTAGAGACTGTCCCACGTGAAGCTGAAAATAATGTGTATCCTGATGTTGGGTGACGTCTGCAAACCTCTACTAAGTCCATTCTTCACAGGTTTGATTTGGTTCTGTTATTCCTTTGCTTACTTTTTGTCTAGTTGATCTATCTTTTTGTGACAATGGGGTATTGAGGTCTGTTGCAGTCGTGTTATTGCATATTTGGTTTTTCATGTCTAGTAGTATTTTTCTTATATAGTTGGGTGCTCCTATATTTGGTGCATATATATTTATGATTATTAGCTCTTCCTCTTCAAGTCTGCCCCTAATAAGTATGTAGTGACCTTTTTTTATCTCTTTTGATCATTTTTAGTTAGAAGTTCGCGTTGTCTGCAAACAGAATAGCTACCCCTGCTTTTTTTCTGGCTTCATGTTGCATGGAATATTGTTTTCCATCCTTTGACTTGTAGTCTGTGAGTTTCCTTTTGAGTCAAATGTGTTTCTTGTATACAACATATTGTTGTATCCTGTTTCTTGATCCATTCTGTCAACCTATTTCGTTTAATTGGCAAATTGAGGCCGTTTACATTGATGGATATAACCGATATGTACTGGCTTAACTTTGCTACATTATTTTCCTGTTGTTGGATTCCTGCTTTGTCCCCTCATTTCGTTGACCTGCCTGATCATTTCTTTCTGTTGTTGTTCTGGGAATTGTAGTCATTTTTGTCTGTCTCTAGTATGTCTTTCAGTATTGTTTCTAGGCTTGGTTTGGTGGACATGAATTTCTTCAGTTGTTCTTTGTCATGGAAGTATCTTATTTTTTCATCAATTTTGAAAGAAAGTTTTGCATGGTACATCAATCTGGGTTGAATGTTGTTTTCTTTCAGGGCTTGAAATACTTCACTCCAAGCTAGTCTTGACTTGAGTGTTTGTGTTGAGAAGTCTGCTGTGATTCTAATGGGCCTTCCTTGATAGGTGAGTTGTGTCTTTTCTCTAACAGCTTTTAGTATTCTGTTTCATGCTGAATTTCTAGGATCTTAATTATTATATGTTTGGGTGTAGATTTATTTTGGTTATGACTGTTTGGCATGCTCTATGCCTCACTTATCTGTATATCCAATTCTTTTCCCATGTTTGGGAAATTTTCCAGTATTACTTCTGTGAATAGTTTTTATGTCATTTGCATTGACTCCTGCATTTTCATTGACACCTATCAGTCTTATATTGCTTCTCTTTGCATTGTCATGAAGCTGTTGAATGATTACTTTATGCTCCCATTATTTTAAAAAAATTATTTCCTTTCATGATCACTAGTTGCGATCCCATCTTCACGGTCTGTAAGTCTATCCTCAGCTTCGTTCAAATGGTTTTGCCAGCTTTCAATGGAATATTTTATTTCCTGGATATCTCTTTGAATTTGCTTCATGCACTCTATTTCTTTCCTGTATTGTTCATTCAAGGTTTCCATCATTTTCCCATCCTCCTGTACTTTTTAAAATCTATGTCTTCTCTAGCAATGCTGAGCAATTCTTTTATTAAGATTGTCATTTCTGAATATGGACTGCCTTCTGGGGTCCTGACCCCAGGACCTTGGAGGAGAACGAGAAGGGCCCCTCGCGGGGCCCCTGCCCAGCCCAAGCAGCACAGGCGCCAATCAGGACGCAATATGGACTGCCCTCCAGGGTCCTGACCCCAGGATCTTGGAGGAGAACGAGAAGGGCCCCTTGTGGGGCCCCTGCCTGGCCCGAGTGGTGCAGGCACTGATCAGGACGCAATATGGACTGCCCTCCGGGGTCCTGACCCCAGGACCTTGGAGGAGGATGAGAAGGGCCCCTGCCTGGCCTGAGTGGTGCAGGCACCGATCTGGATGCAATATGGACTGCCCTCTGGGGTCCTGACCACAGGACCTTGGAGGAGAACAAGAAGGGCCCCTCGCGGGGCCCCCGCCCAGCCCAAGCAGCACCGGCACAGGGCTTGGAATCAGGGACAAACATTACCCACTCCCCATAAGCAACCTGCTGTTTCAGAGGTCTGGTTGGATTGACAGCAACCAAGGAACATCAACCAACTTTTGTTTTGTAGATTTGGCCAGGCCTCTGGTCAGCAATCCAAGCATCTCTTTGCAGCAGGCAATGTAGCAAGTATGGGGGATTCCCTTCTGCCTTGTCTTTTATTATTAATAAAATATATATATATAAAAAGATTGTCATTTCTGACCGTGCAAAATGGCCGACCAGATGACACCACGATAGGGAGACTCCTTGGAATATACCATCCAAATGCTGGAATATAGAGTGATATGATAATGGAGGGAAGGAAGGGAGAGGGAGATGAATCTTCTGGACCCAAGAAGAGTCTAGAATGAGAACAGTGGCCCATGGAAAGAGTAAAAAAAGGAGAAATAAACGGCATAGGTGGGGAATGGCAGCACCTCCGATTGGAGCCGAGTCCAGTTGGTGGCAGGACCTGAACTGGGAAGGTGCGAATGAAGTTCTGGCGATACGCGATTGAATTGCTGTGGCGGCGGTGGTGACAGCAGAGGCAGCGATGGATTGTGGAATGAGGTGGTCATGAGCAGGCGAGTGAGTGAACCCGGTGGGCCCCAGCCCCCCACCCCCTCGCCCCTGAGGGAGAGCAAGGGACAGGCATCCATCTTGAGATCAGAACTGCACCTAGTTAGGCATGGTTCCTTGTTCACACCAGGCCCTGGAGGGTCCTGGTGGAATCTGCACGGGTGCCCAGGGGTGATAGGGGAAGTTTGACGGACAGCCTGGTATGGGCTCCCAGGCAGCGGCCCCATCCTTGCGCACTGCACCAGACATCCGCAGAGCGGAAACAGGCTGTAGAAAGGCAGTGGACCAACACGGCTCACAACAGAGAAATTAGGAGATCCCTGAATAGCCCAGGAAAATGCCAAGACTGAAAGGTAGAGAGTGCTCTGTGGACTCCAATACAAGCAGAACAAGTCCAGGAGAAGCAAACACAGAAAAGGTCGGGAGTCCAAAAATTAAACTCTCAGAGGAGATGACAACTGAAGTGGGGAGACAACTCCATGAAGCTATAAAAGAAATTAAAGCGGCACTGTTAGCCCAACTGAGAATTGAAATGAAGTACATAATAGGGGAATCGCTAAGCGCCTCTAAAGGAGACATAGCCGGAAAGGTGGAGGATGGAAAATCAAAGGGAATTGAGAATGAAACAAATAAAGACTTAGAATGCATCAATCAGATTCAGAGAGACTACCAGGAACTCAAAGACTCCAATAAAAGTTGGCAGAACCACCTGAAGGAAACTAAAGATAGTCTTTCATATCTGGAAGAAAAAATGGCAGCCTGGGAGAGAGAAAGGAAAGACTTGCTAAAAATAATAAGAAATCTAGAAGTGGAGTGCAAAGGCTGCAAGACAATCCAAGGAAATATAATTTATGAATAAAAGGTGTGAGTGAAAAAGCAGGGGTCAATACAAATCAAATTAAAAGCCTATTTACAGAAATAATTTCAGAAAATTTTCCAAGCATGGGAACAGGAAGAGACTTTCAGATAACTGAAGCATATAGAACTCCAGCTAAACTTGACCAAAGCAGGACTACACCTAGACATATAATAATCAAGATTCCAGAAATTCAACGCAAAAACAAAATATTAAAAGCTATTAGAGAAAAGAGACAGATTACCTACAAAGGAAGGCCCATCAGAATCACGACAGACTTCTCAACACAAATCATCAGGTCAAGAAGAGTTTGGAGTGAAATATTTCAAGCCCTGAAGGAAAATAACTTCCAACCCAGATTGATGTACCATGCAAAATTATCCTTCAATGGAGAAACAAGATACTTCCACGACAAAGAACAACTAAAGGAATTTATGACAACAAAGCCAACCCTACAAAGAATACTGAAGGACATTCTAGAGAGAGATAAAGAAGTCCACTGCTCCAGAGACAGCAACAGAGAGATACCTCCCAACAGGGCAGACAAATGAATAATCCATCAACGGAATTTTAGTCCAGTATTGTTTTCAATGAGCTGCTTAGTTTAATCCTATTCTATCTCGACCAGACTAACTTTATCATAAATAATTACAAAGACAGCTATTGTAAAGATAACAAAATTTATAAGGGTAGCCTTCAATGATATATGATCACCTTGCTTCAAAACCAGGTATTACTTTCGCTGCTCTGTTCTGAGGGATTTTAACCTATCTTAGTGTGTTTGTGTTACAACAGATGATATAGGCAACTGCCTTGAAGCTAACATGAGGCACTATAGAAATCAATGTTGTATTACTATGTATTGCCTCCATTACCTTATTTGTTGCTGGTTTTATTCAGTACTATTTCGTTTGACTATATTTGGCCAATTGGTAAGGGCATTTAGTTTGAAGATACTAAGAGGTATTACAAGGGGAACTGAGGAAGGAAGGTATGGAAAAAAGACATAGTTTTATATGAGGGTATTCCTAAGATAGTTTGAAAGTCTATACTACTAAATGCATAAACTGGTGAGAGAGAACAGTTGATATTCATATGATCAGATCAATACTACATGTCTTTACCTGTCAATCTGAACAGCCCCCTTAATGGTAATGATATACAACGTTGCAACCACTGTAAAATTCCAACCATCTAAATTCCTAAACCTATAATTTTACAGTATCGGATATGTTGTTGATGTTTGTTTATCCCTTTAGTTTTTTGTTTCTCTTATGTACGACCATTCTTTTATCCTTTATTGGTTTCACTCTGAACTATTTCACTTGATTATATTAGACCTGATGTTATGGGTAGTTATTTCAATGATAACAAGAGGTATTCTAAGGGGAAAGGAAGGAAGGAAGGGAAAAGGAAAAAGACATAAATTTAAAAATATGCATAAATAAGACAGTTAAAAAAACTGTAGTACTAAATACATTAGCTATTGAAAAAGAGAAGTTAATATTCCTGAAATGATAAATCTTACATGTCTATATCTGTCAATATGATCTATCCCTATGAAAGTAACGATATACAATATTGTAACTACTGTTAAACTTCAACCACCTCAGTGTGTAAACCTACAATGTTATCGTATCAGATTTGTTATTGTTGTCTCTTTTTTGCTTTTTGTTTCTATCTTCTGTATCTCTTTTCTGTTAAATAAAAAAAGATTGTCATTTCTTTCTTTACCTGAGAGATTATTTCTAATCTGACTTCCTCTATAGCCTCATGGATTTGTTTCTTTGTTTCACTTGCTATCTTTTCAGAAATTTCAGATGTATGGCTTCTAATGTCCTGTATTTCAATGTCTCCTATACTTGTTCCTAATGAACTAGACATTTGAGATTGCATTTTGCTTTTTTGTTTTGTCATTTTTAGCTCTTGGGTTAATATTTTTGTCTTTTCAATCCCACTGGTCTCAACTGACCACTGTTGTGTTTTAGGGTCCTACTGTATGGCTGATGTTTGTCCAATTGCTGGGGCTTGCAATGAAGGGGAAGGGCTAGTCACCTGAATTCCTCATGCAGGGCCTGTTGGGTGACTTCTATATTTTTCCTAGGTTGACTAGCCTAGGAGTACTGATGTAAGCTAACCTTTAGTTCCTATTGTTGCTGCAACTTTAGGGTGTTCCAGGCTGCCAGATCAACCTGGCTATAGTGTATGCCTCAGTTGGGACCCTACTATGTCACTGGGGATCTCCTAGGCCCTTTGGAGTACCTCCAGGTTGGAGGATGCCTTGTTGTTGCTCTTCTCAATCTAGCTGGTGTTGTCTATATGGAAGAAGGACCCACCCACATTCTTGCTGGGCTTGCCAAGGTCCTACAGCTGGAGGGAAGGGTTTGCTCCTGCTCCTGTTGACCCACTGAGGTCTTCTATTTGAGGGAGAAACTCAACACACTGTCATAGACCTGATGAGGTTCTCTGTGTGGGTAAGTGATTGCTGAGGCTTCCACTAGCCCACCAGGGTTCTGTAGGTGCTGGAAAGGGTTTCTGATGGTCTGTGGGTTGTTGAGTTCTCTGGGGTGAAGAAGGAGTGGTGTCCAATAATCTGCCAGCCCACAAGGTCTCCAGAATGAAGGAGGAGTGGTAACAAACGATCCTGCCAGCCTCAGAGGTTGCCAGTGTGAAAGAGCAGTGACTGACCATTGCCTTTTGAAATAAACCCTTATTGAAGTGTGACACAAGTACAGAAAAGTGCACAAAATTACAAATATACATCTCAGTGAGCTATTGCTAAGTGAGCACACCTTTGGAAATACCATATCTTCCTTCCCATTTGTTGCCTACTTCCTCTTCCACAAAGGTCACCGTTCTTTTCTTGAATATAGTATCATTTATTTCTCTGTTGTTTGATATTTATGCAGATAAAAGTATTTATCATAAATAATGTAATGAATAGTCTTATTTCTAATTGCTTCCAAAACTAGACTCTTAAATTCCTTTTCAGGTTTATAGCCCTCTTTCTTTGACTACTGACATCATAGGCTAGTTTTCTGTGGACACAAATGGAATAATAAGATATTTAGGTCTGACTTCTCTTCATCAGTACTTCATGAGTTTTATGTATGTTACTACTTGTAACTGGTCAGGGCTGTACAGTATTTTATTTTGCAACTACACCATAGTTGTTCATTCATTCTAGTATTGATTTTTTTCAAATCCATTTTATCCAAACATAAAAAGAAAGAAAAATAAGAAGAATAGAATCTATGATAAAATTTCAAAGCATATCAATTGGTGGTAACAATTGTACATACTCAGCACATTGTTATCCCCAAATCATTCACCCAGAGCACAAGACATCTGCATTCAATTGTCTGAAAAATATCAGTGCAAATCTTTCTCTTCAGTGAACTTAGAGAAATCAGTAGTATAACTATCTTAACTATTTTTTATATATATATATACACATATACATATGTTTTTTCTTTCAGCTTTTCACACTAGTGAAACAATACAATATTTGCACATGTGAGTCTTATTTATTTCATAATGAATATGTTCTCAAGGTGCATCCATTTACCTATAGAAGTGTCCAGTTTATCATTCTTTGTGGCTGAGTAGTACTCCATTCTATAAAAGTACCACATCTTTTTTATCCATCCCTCAGTCGATGGGCATTTAGGTTATTTACATGATCTGGCTATTATAAACTGTGCTGCTATAAACATGGGTGTACAGGCCAGGTGTGGTGGTGCACTCCTGTAATCCCAGCTCTTGGGAGGCTGAGGCAGGAGCTTATTGCAAGTTCAAGAGCAGCCTGGGCTCTAAAGTGAGCCCAAGACCAGCATGAATGCATAATGAGACCCTGTCTCAAAAAGAAAAAAAGAAAAAAAGAAAAAAAATGGGTATACACATATCACTGTGGTGTGGTGATGTTTTTAACTCTTTTGGGAAGATACAGAGAAGGGGAATAGTTGGGTAGAATGGGACCTCCAATCCTAGTTTTTTTGTTATTTTAAAGAGAATGGAGCAAAACAAAACAAAACAGAACAAAGCAGATCAGAGGAAAACAATGCAAGTAACACAGGATTTCAAAACAAGACATCAGGAAATCAACAGTGGCTACCATAATGTCTCTTGTTTTCTTCAAAATATTGTCCATACCTTCACACACAATAAATTAATACAAAACAAAATAGTATAAAACCAATCAAAACAAAACAGTGAGAGCCTTATGGGCCTTCAAAACAAGACAATAGAAAAGTCAATAATAGCTACCATAATGTCTCTTGTTTTCCTCAAAATGGTTGTCCATACCTTCACACATATTGAAGTCAAATAGTAGAAAACAGACTAAAGTCAATTAAAACAGGGAATGAAAGCATTATTGGACTTCAAAAAAATGATAGGAAATCAGCAATGGCTACCATGATGACTGGCTTTCTTCAGTGTAGCTGTTCATACCATCACACATAATAAAATCAATTCTTGTAAACTCTTTAGGAGAAATTCTAGGCATATATAAGCTGATATATGTACATCTATCCTTTCTGTATTAGAAACAAAACAAAGTATAAGATAACAAAGTACAAAGATAACAAAGAGCCCAAAACAATATCTAATGGGCTTTCTCTGGTTCTCCTAATTTCCAGTATGGTGGTTTCTTCAGTGGCCATTACACATGCTGTAAAAATGACTCATTTCATAGATAACTGGACAAAGACTGCTGATGAAGAATAGAAAATGCAATGTAACATAGATGCCAAATTACAGACACAGTTTAGCATGCTGGAAACTTCTGTTATGGATGGGAGACCAAATAGAGTCTACAGCTATTACAAGGATCAAAGTGCCATTACAAGGCCACTTATTTCTGTATAACTGCCTTGTCTTATAACAAATCCATGCATTCTTGAGAGGATATAAAAAACATGTACAAGGAGCTATCCATCAAAATATTACTATAGATATTGATGCTCTCTAGAAAGAGATATTGTCAATGCCCCAGTAAATCCTAAAATTTGACAAACAAATTCAAGATTGGGACAAATTTTCTGGTGTCTTAGACCAATTGAATCCATTTAATTATATAAAGGCACACTTTTGCCTTTATGTTGATACGTTTGGAGTAATCTGTGTGCTTCTCCTTATTCTATTTACAGTCTGTCAAACAGGAGCCAGGACAGGCCAACTCCTAGTTTTCATTCAACCATGATTGACCTGATTCAACTTTTATTACAAAAACAAAAAGGAGGGAGATGGGTGTGGTGGTGCACGCCTTTAATCCCAGCACTCAGGAGGCTGAGGCAGGAGGATGGTTGTGAGTTTGAAACCAGCCTGGGCTACAAAATGAGTTCAAGGCTGGCCTGAACTGCATAGTGAGACCCTGTCTCAAAAAATAGGGCTAGGGATTTAGCTCAGTGGCGTAAGTGCCTGCCTGGCAGGTGCAAGGTTTTAAGTTCAATGCCTGGCACAAACAAAACAAAACAAAACACCAGAAAGGAGGAATTGATGGAGACAAATATGAAGTGGCTCTGAGCAGGATTTAAAATTAACTAATTGACTTCCTATGTTTATCTGTGTGTCTGTCCTAGACCTAGGTCTCTTGTCTGGAAATGGGTGACAGATTCATAGTAAGTGAACCTCTGTGAATCACTGGTCTTGGCTGAGACCTGTAGTGGCCTGTGATGCCAGAGATGCCTCAAAGGGTAAAGTAAGGTCACAGCTGAGAACAGCTGGCTCCAACTCCAATTAACTGGATAGAGACTGCAGCTGCAGGAATGTCACTCCCGCTGTCTCATTGCTGCCACAAATGTCACCATGGAGATAAGGCAGTTTTTAAAAATTGGCATAATTTACTACTTGGAGAAGTCTTTGAAGTGATTCCCAAGGTCCTGCTCAATTCCCATGCTTTCCTCAGGATCCCCTCTCATTGTTTGAAAACCTAATAAATATGCACTGCCCAGAGAAGCTCTTTGTCTCAGCCCCCAGCATCTTGAGGGTTTTGATCCTCCTGGATCCCTGAAATCATACTACTTGTCTCATTCATTTAAGCCTTCACTGTACACTCATTTGGGAGATTGGGGATTTGGCCAGGTCCTTGATATACATCCATGTTTATAGCAGCACAATTTGTTATATCTAGATCTTGAAAACAACCTAAATGCCCATCAACTGAAGAACGAATAAAAAAAGATGTGGTCTTTTTATACAATGGAGTATTACTCAGCCATTAAGAACAACAAACTGGAAACTTTTATTGGTAAATTGATGGAGCTTGAGATCATACTCATAAGAAAAATAAACCAGATTCATATGTGTAAACATTGTTTTTGTCTCCCTAGTGTGAGGAGTTGAAAGAGTAAATAAAACTCAAGGTGCGCAATATGTATTGTGAAATGGCAAGGAATTGTTGAAAAAGAAAGAGAAACTGGGATGAGGGAAAAGAGAAAAGAAGATAGGTAAAAGCCAAAATATACTTATAATTTTCTATTAGTTCACTGAAAAAAAAAGGTTTGTTCCTATATTGTTTGATCAATTTTTCATGCCTATATCTTGTAATATGAGCAACTATTTTCAAGATAAGAATATGCACTGTATTAACAATTGGTACTGTCCTACTATTTTGTTTTGAAATTTTGTATGATTGTTTTCATTGTTTTTTCTCTTTGACATAAAAGAATTAAAAAACTAAATACTTAGAAATTAACTAACCTTGCTGGGAATGCAGTTCAGTGATTGAAGTGCTTGTCTGGTAAGCTCAAAGTTATGAGTTTGACCATCAGTACAAACAACAACAACAACAACAACAAAAATAAAAAAACAAACCATGAACTGTAATTAACTAACCAAAGAGATCAATGAAGAAATAGAAGACACTAGAAAATGGAAAGACTCCCTTGCTTAGTGTTTAGAGATTAGAATTAATACTATGAAAGTGAACATATTACTAAAAGTGATATACAGATACAATGTAATCTCTATTAAAATGCCAACATCATTCTTCACATAACTAGAAAACAATCAATCCTAAAGTTCATATGATATCAGGAAAGATACAGACTAGTCAAAGAAATTCTAAGCAAAATGAGCAATGCTGGAGACATTACAATACTAAATTTCAAACTATATACAAAGACACAATAAGAAAAACAATATGGTAGCGGCTTGTGTAAATCAGTGGAATAGAACAGAAGACAGAAATAAACCCAAGTATCTCCAGTCATCTGAGTTTTTAAAAAAGGTCAAAAATAGGCTGAAGAAAAGACAGCATCTATTAAATGTTACTGAGAAAACTGGATGCCCAGGTGCAGAATGTGGAAACTAGACTCTTATCTCTTAACCTGTGCTAAAGTAAAATCAAAGTGGATATAAAACTGGACATAAAACTAGTAATATAAAATATAAGTTTAAAAACAGCAACTATGAAACAGCTGGAAGACATCATAGGGGAAACACCTGAAGCCACAGGGCCAGGCAACGACTTTCTGAATAGGACTTCAAAAGTATAGAAAATAATATCAAGAATCAACAAATGGAATTACATGAAATTTAAAGGCTTTTGCATGGCATAAGAAACAACAGAATAAAGACAGAACCCATTGCATGAGAAGAAAGATTTGCTAGCTGCAAAGGAAAGGAGGAGGGCAGTGGAACTGAGAATGATCAAGGTATGTTGAATACCTATACTAATTTCCCCAAACAACCTCACTATTCTGTATTAGTAACATGTAGTAATAATAGAAAAAGGGAAAAAATAAGCACTTATTATCTCCCAGCTTCTGTAGATCAGGAAGCAGGCAAGGCTTAGGTCAGTGGCTTTGGCTTAAGGCCTTTCCCAAAGCTACAGTCAGTGTTGACCAGGGCATCAGTCACTTCAAATCCCTCCTAGGGAAGATACACTTCCAAGATTATTCATGTGGCTCTTGGCAAGGCTTCAGTCCTTATCAGCTGTTAGCCAGAGAAATCAGTTCTTCACTCTATTGGCTCCTTCAGTTCCTTGTCTTGAAACTTCCTCCATATGTTTGCTCACAATGTAATATCTGATTCCTCTCACAGTGAGATAGGAGGAGACCCCAGCCAGAAGAGAAACTATGCCTTCCCATGAAGTAAGTGCTGCCATGCTGATCAGAAAGAGACCCAGCCAAAAGAGGAACTACACCTGCCTTCCCGTGAGCCAGCCAGTGCGTGGGCTGAAAAACCAGTGGACCATCCCCCTCCCCTACTGATTCTGAGAACTCAGGGTGAGATGATAGCAACTGAGAAGGGAATAGCTCAATGCTTGTATTGTTTGGTTGATTCTGCAAGCCTGGGGCTGGAGGTCAGGGCATCTACCTGGAAGCAGTACACACTGTGTCAACTGTGAGGGATATCCTCCTGTCTTGTTTCATTCCATTTTACTGTTTTGCTTTATTCCTTCATCTGTTAACCTGAGCAACTCTTTTGAAGATAACAATTGCAGTATTATTCTCACTGTTTTGTTTTGTTCTGATTTATTGTTTTATTTTATTCAATGTTATGTTTTGATTGGTTTTAGTCTGTTGTTTTGCTTGATTTTGCTATGTCTGATGGTATGGATAACTATTGTGAAGATAACAAGATATAGTATGATAGCCATTGTTGATTTCCTGTTGTCCTGTTTTGAATTTCTGTACCACTTTCACTGCTCTGTTTTGATTGGCTTTACTCTGTTTTGTTGGGTTTTGTTCTCTTTAAAATAAAAAAATAGATAGGAAGTGAGAAAAAGAGAGCAGTAGGGGGAGGAAGGCAAAGGGTAGACCAATATGGAAGCCACAGTCTTTTTGTAACCCTGTCTCAGCAGTGGCATCTCATCATCTCTGCTACATTCTATAGGCAGGTCACTAAATCCAGCCTACACTCAACAAGAGGAGATTGCACAAGGGAATCAGTGCCAGGAAGTTGAGATCTTTAGCGATCATCTTTAGGGAATAAATCTAGAACTCAAGTAATTACTTGATAGTAAAACTTTTATTAGATGTAGGACCTCTACACCATCCTTACCAGATTGGAGTCTGTTGTGCTGAGATCAACCTTTTCTGTGGGATGTGCATGCACATGCGTGTGTGTGTGTGTGTGTGTGTGTGTGTGCACGTGCACACACACACACACACACACACACACACAGAAAAGCTGTAGTGTCTCCTCCTTCAGCCTGAGGTGAAACTAGATCAGCATGGTGGATTCAAAGAGTCATAGGAGAGACTGGGCTCCAGCACCTTTCTCAAATAAGTCACAGAAAAGTCAGTCACAAACGTTCTCTTCCATTTTGTGGATTCCTGACCTCCTTTTATGGGTAAGTCCTTATGGTCTGCATTCCCCAAATGGAAGATTCTTGTTGATAAAATCAGGAAACTCCCTCTTTGTGGTAATTACTACACAGGTTCTACTTTACTCTCAGCTCTGCATGTGACTGTGAGAAGGTGTGTGTATATGTCTGTGTATGCAAGTGCACAGTCACACATCATGTTCTAGTCTGTCTCAAGTAGCACTGTGCTCAAACTATGTTCTTCTTACTTTCAAATTTTTCTGCTAAGAATGCTAACATATGAGTTAGTTCCCTGTACAATGTGAATAAAACCATAGAGAGATCCTAGGGAATGCTTCTGATGTCCAGTCACCTAGCAATTTCCTAGGGAAGGGGGGTGGGAACTTCTAGAGCTTAGTTCTTACATATCCTCCACTACTAAGACTTCACTGGGGATCTGGAGGTGGTTGCAGGCCCTGGGCAAGGTAGCTTCTATCTAAATAATCTTTTCTCCCCATATTCTCCTTCCTTTTAAAGACCCAATACCTGCTAGTTTCTGGGAAACATCTCTCAGCTGCATGGCCCAGACCAACACTGTTCAGCAAAGCTGACCAGTACCCAACTGAGGCTCTGGAGGCACCTGAAAAACTAACCACTTGGTTCTGGGGAAGCAATATGCCTTCTGTGATCCTACTTTCCACAGGACCTCCGAGTGTGGTGCAGCTAGCACTGGGGATCCATCTGAAAGCAGTGAAAGAGGGGAGAGGGATTAATTCTAGGAAAACTCCCACATGCGGGCATGGTTGGACAGAAAGCCTAGACCACATTTCTAAGGTCCCATCTGACCTCTCTTTATTTTCAGTTCCATCCTTCATAACCAAAAAACACAAAATTCACTATTTCTAATACTAAAGCCAACACTTAGGTATTGCTTAGATGTGTTGTGGGAACCATAGGCAAATTATAGCCAATACTTTCTGAGTCCAAGTGAACAATGCAGTGATTTCAAGCAACTCAAGGCAAAGAAGCAACTTTGGTCTGGTTTCACCAATTGGAGTAGCATTGAATCTCACTCCTTTAGTCTAACTTTTGTGTCCCCAAGGAGCCATTTCAGGAACTTAGAAAGAAATAGGATGAAAAATACTGCCTCACACTTTAGTATCAGGAATATTTGCAAATAAATACTTTCACTATCATTTTTTGAGCCTCTATGTCATGGATAAAGAATGCAGTCAGTAAGCTATAGTATGCAGGATTCTTTCATCGATATGTAAAGTACCTGGCATATAATTGGTAGGAGGTATGATTATTGCCATAGCTAGTGTTGTATACATTGTTTGGAAGCTATTAATTAATGGACAAGTTAAATTTAGCTATTGCAATCTTTGAAACTTATTTTATTATTTGTCAAATGGTTCAGCTCAAAATAAGATGGCTGGGGCACTGTCACTGTGCTTGATACTATATAAAATTGTTTACTGCAACAAGATTTGACCTGTGAAACCCACATCCTGCTCCCTCACTGACAGTCTTTGGCACTTGTTTACCTCTGATATAAGCAGACATGAATTCAAAACTGGTCATAAGTACCCAGTAAAAACCCAGCACCTTCTGGGCTTCCAGAACATGGAGTGGTCATTATTCCTGGCCTCCATACTCCAGGACACTATATACATAGACTCTGGACTCTGCAACTGATTTATCCTCTAATTTCAGGCAAGTGGCTTAAATTCTTTAAATTTCAGCTCTTTATTTGTAAAAAGGGCTAAAATAGGATAATTTTGATGACTAAAGAATTTACACCAAGTGCCTAATACGCACCTACCAATGAGAAGCTATATCTTCCAAACAGGAAGAATTCTTTTTTAAGTAACTTCAAACCAGCCTCATACTAACTTGGCTTCAGACAGCATCCACACAAACTGACCTCCATCCAAGGTCTGTAACCCTATGTCTTCCCTAGCTGGTACTTCACAAGGTCCCAGTGCTGCTCTTGGGCTATGCACAGAACTTCCAAGACCTATGCCAACGAGGGCGTCTCCTGTCTACATATTCTGAGACATGGGTTTTCAGAGCTTGCCCCAGCCTCTTTCCACCACTCCAGTTTGTATGTATGCTTCTCCTCAAATTTCTTTAATATTTTCTATGTAGTTTTCCATACAGAATTCTTGGAGTAGCTTGGGTCCTGAACACATCTGATTTTCTCTAGAATTTCCAGAGTACTCTTGAGAGCCTCAGAAGCTCTTGATTCTGGGCATCCAGGTTAGAGTCATCCAGAAGACACTCACAGAGTCTGTACATGGAAATGAGTTGGTTTGACCAAATGCTGTGGGCTCCAGAAAGCCTTGACAACAATGTTTATCAAGAATATGGGTCTTACCTAGATGAAAAAACCAGCCACTGAATCAATGCCATTAACAATTACCAGACCCCATGTTAGCTAAGCCAAAGTCAGTCTGAAATCCTTTGTTTTTATTTATTTTTTATTTTTTTTTTTAATTTTATTAATAATAGAAGACAAGACAGAAGAGAATCCCCCATACTTGCTACATTGCCCGTTGTAAAGTGATACTTGGGTTGCTGACCAGAGGCCTGGCCGAATCTACAAAACAAAAGTTGGCTGATATTCCTTGGTTGCTATCGATTTAGCCAGACCTCTGAGACAGCAGGCTGCTGACGGGGGGGGGGTTAGGTCCCTGATTCCAAGCCCGCGCGCCGGCGCCGCTCAGGCCGGGCGGGGGCCCCGCGTGGAGCCCCTCTCGTTCTCCTCCGAGGTCCCAGGTTAGGACCCCGGAAGGCAGTCCATGTTTAGTCCTGATCCATGCCTGTGCCGCTCGGGCCGGGCGGGGGCCCCGCGAGGAGCCCCTCTCGTTCTCCTCCGAGGTCCCAGGTTAGGACCCCGGAAGGCAGTCCATGTTTAGTCCTGATCCATGCCTGTGCCGCTCCTGAAATCCTTTGGAGAGTGAGGGGAAGGTAGGCTGCAGCAGAGGTGCTCCCAACACTTTATTATGGAAATTCTCAGACATTCAAAAAGCTGAAAGAATTTTATAGTGAACATTCCTATCCATGTCACCTAGGTCCTACCATCAGTCTTCTCCTTTACTTCATTACTCACCTACTGATTTCTTCATATCTCTAGACATCTAGCTACTCATTTTTTTCAATTTTTATTTTTGTATTAGTACATGTTTTCAGTGTTTTTTGTTTTTTGCTTTTTGTTTATTTGCTTTTAGGTACCAGGAATTGAACTCAGGACCTTGAGTGTGCCAGGCAAGTGCTGTACCCCTGAGCTAATCTCTGTGCACCTAGTACCTGATAATTATATACCTTATCATCTTTATTTTTCAAAGTATGCTCCTTATTACTTACTAATTCTTTTTTTATTTAATAGAAAAAGGACACTAAAAGGAGAAACAAAAAGCAAAAGAGACAAACAAAAAACAACAACAACAAATCTAATATGATAACATTATAGGTTTACAAAATGAAATGGTTGGAACTTACAATAGTTGTAATATTGCATATTGTTGTCTTCAAAGGGGTTGTTCAGGTTAACAGATATAGACATGCAAAATTAATCAAATAATTTGAGTATTAACCGTTCTTTTTCAATAGTTAATGTATTTAGTAATATAGTCATTTTAACTATCTTATGTACACCTTTTTATAAATTTGTGTCTTTTTCCTTTTCCCTTCCTTCTTTCCTTCTTTCCCCTTAGAATACCTCTTGTTGTCTTTAAAATAACTGCCCATATCATCAGGCCTAGTATAGTCAAACAAAATAGTTCAGAATAAAGCCAATAGAAAATAAAACAATGGTCACAGAAAAGAGAAACAAAAATCTAAAAGGACCAATGAACAACAGCAACAAATCCAATACTGTAACGTTATAGGTTTACAAAATGAGATGATTGGAGTTTGACAATGGTTGTAACATTGTATATTGTTACCTTCAAAGGGGTTGCTCAGATTGATAGATATAGACATACAAAATTGATCCAATCATATGAGGATCAACTGTTCTCTTTCAGTAGTTAATGCATTTAGTAGTACAGTCATTTTGACCATCTTACATATACCCACATATAAATCTATGTCTTTTTCCTTTTCCCTTCCTTCTATCCTCCTTTCCCCTTATAATACCTCTTGTTATCTTCAAAATAACTGTCCATACCATTGGGCCTAATATAATCAAACAAAATAGTACTGAATAAAACCAATAACAAATAAAACAATAAGAAGCAATACATAGTAATACAGCATTGATTTCTATAATGCCTCATATTGTCTTATAATCAGTTGCCTATATCATCTGTTATAGTACAATCAAACAAACCAAAATAGGCTAAAATCACTCAAAACAAAACAATGAAAGCAATACAGGGTTTCAAAACAAGATGATCAAATATCAATAAAGGCTATCCTAATATATTTTGTTATCTTTGGAATAGCTGTCTATGTCATCATATGTAATGAAATTAGACAGGTTGAGATAGAATAAGATCAAACTAAACAGCTCATTGAAGATATTACTGGAGTCAAATCCTGATGATGGATTATTTAATTGTCTGCCCTGCTCGATGAGATCTCTCTGCCTCTGTTTCTGGAGCTGTGGACTTTTTTTTATCTCTCTATAAAATGTTCTCCAGTATTCTTTGTAGGGTTGGCTTGGTTGTCATAAATTCCTTTAGTTGTTCTTTGTCATGGAAGTATCTTGTTTCTCCATTGATTTTGAAAGATAGTTTTGCAGGGCACATCGATCTGGGCTGGAAGTTGTTTTCTTTCAGGGCTTGAAATACTTCACTCCAAGCTCTTCTGGACCTGATGGTTTGTGTTGAGAAGTCTGTCGTGATTCTGATGGGTTTTCCTTTGTAGGTGATCTGTTTTTTCTCTCTAATAGCTTTTAATAGTCTGTTTTTATGTTGAATTTCTGGGATCTTGATTATTATATGTCTGGTGGTAGGTATATTTTGGTTATGTTTAGCTGGAGTTCTATATGCTTCACTTATCTGAAAGTCACTTCCTGCTCCCATGCTTGGAAAGTTTTCTGAAATTATTTCTGTAAATAGGCTTTTAATTGGATTTGTATTGACCCCTGCTTTTGCACTCACACCTTTAATTCTTAAGTTATGTTTCTTTGGGTTGTCTTGCAGCCATTGTATTGTTATTTCCAGGTTTCTTGTTATTTTTTAAAAGATCTTTTCTTTCTCGATCATAAGCTGTAAACCTGTCTCCAAGGTTTGAAAGTCTATCTTTAGTTTTCTTCAGGTGGTTTTTGCCAACTTTCCTTGGACGTTTTGAATTTCTGGTAGTCTCTTTGAATCTGTTTCATGCGTTCTAAATCTTTTTTTATATTGTTCATTCCAGGTTTCCCTCATTTTCCTATGCTCCATTTTTCATCTATGTCTCCTTTAGGGTTGCCTAGCAGTTCTTTTATTATGTTTTTCATTTCTTCTTTTAATTGAGTTAGTATTTCTGTTCTAATTTCTTTTATAGCCTCTTGAAGTTGTTTCTTTACTTCAGTTGCCGTCACCTCACAAACTTCAGTTGCAGGACTCCCGATCTCCTCTGTGTTTACATCTCGTGGCTTTATTCTGCTTGAACTGAAGCCCAGAGAATGCCTTTTGCTTCTTTGTCTTGGCATTTTCCTTCATTCCCCTGGGTGAGGTGGTACGGGGACTCAGGTTCTCCCTGCTTTGGCCACAACCTCTCCGAAGTGAGACAGGTTCCTCCAGCTGGCACTGACTATGGATATCTGATGGTTGCCACTGGGGGTGCTGTTGCAGCGCTATCCACTGCCTTTCCCCAGCCTGCCTTGGTTCCATGATGGCTGGTGGGGTGCGTGTAGGGGCTGGCGGCTGCCTGTGAACCTGGGCCGGTGGATGGGTCACCTGCGGACTGTCCACAACACCCCTGGAGCATGCACGGAGCTGCCGTCTCCAGACCTAGCCTGTCACCTGCAGGGACCCTCTGAGGCAGCCCCCGATATGCTCGCAGGGACTGGGTTCAGACTGAGCAAACTCTGCTGGTCTGCACCCAGCCATGAGTCCCCAGCCCAACTTCAAGATGTCTCCCCACAAATTTCCCCCTCACACGGGATGGTGAAGACCTCCACTCACAGTTCTCCAGGTCGGCTCCCCCTGTCCACTGCCACTCTCTTTCAGTGCAGTCTTTCTGGGCTGAGGGCTCCAAGTTTGCCACCTTCGTGGCCGCGGCTCTTGGACTGTTCATTCCCAGGTTACAGGAATTCCTTTCACAGAGAGGGTCCGGCTCCTGGCAGAGGCATCGCCAGCCACTGCCCTCTCTATCTAAGTGCCTCTTTCCACTCTTTCTGTGGGCTTCAATTCTCGCTTTAGATTCTTCCTAGGTCCAGAGGACTTGCGCCCCTCCTTCTTGTCTTTCCCATGTTACTATATTCCAGCATCTGGATGGTATCTTCAGGGAGGTCGTATACCCTGTTGTTTATTGTTCCACCATCTTGTCCCACCCCTACTCTATTAATTCTTTAAAATCTACAGTAACCTGTTTTCATGTAATTTTTATCATATCTCTTCAGGAAGATGAGGCAAATCTGAGCATCTCAATTTTATAAATGAGTAAACTAATTTTAGGAAACTTAAAAAACCCACCTAAATTCACAAAGCTAATTCCCCTGTTGTAACAGAAATCTGGAAGATCTGGTTTCCTGATTATTGTAACTACTTTCATGAAGGAGAAGGTTTAGTGAATGAATGAATGAATGAATGAGTGACTATGCTAGGCAATGGGCCCAGAAGATGGGAGACAGGAATCTAATTTAATTTCTCAGCATCTATCATGATTTTTGAGGGAATAAATGAGTGAATGCTGAATTGAGGAGGTCAGTTGCTCCTCCAAGTCCATCTTCTGTCTCTGCAGGACTAGGAGCCTCTGGAAAACACTCAAATCCAACAGTGGTATCAGGAATCCTAGAGAGTTCTTTAACACTCTCCCTAACAACTCAAAAGAGCACAGAAATAGAACATGTCACCAGGTCTGGCCACCAAAAGGTTCTTGTTTTTGCATGCCCTAAGAAGTTCCAATCTTTATGGTCAGAAGCTCCCAGAGCCAATAAGGCATCGACGGTTGAAGCTTCTCCTTGCACTTCAGATACCTGATTCAGACATGTGCAGGATTTTACTAAGTCCAAATAAACCAGCATAATTCTGAAGACACCACTGAAAAGGAATTTATCTTGTATGTCTAAGGTGAGCTCCAGAAAACTTATGTGTGTTGTGATCTTCTGTTTTTAAAAAGTATATTTTCTTTTTCTCAAAGAATTGGTCTCTCAACAATAAGTATGATTACTACATTAGTTATTATTACCCAGTTCCATATACACAGATGTGGAGAGTGGAAAGCACATCCATGAAATCTTTACCTGTTGCCAGGCATGGTGGCACACACCTGTAATCCCAGCACTGAGAAGGCTGAGGCAGGATGAGCACTGTGAGTTTAAGGCCAGCGTGGGCTACATTGTATTCAAGGGTCTTTGTATTGTTATAGTGTTTTTTTGGTTTGAGACAGGGTCTTACTATGTAGTGGGCAATGTGAACTACATAGTAAGACCCTGTCTCAAAACAAAACAATAATTCTCACATGTTATATAATTTTTAGTATTCATGTAACTCATTACTTGTAGACATTTAGGTTCTTTCTTACATTTTCTGCCCCAAACATTGTGGTGTGAGTCACATTAGCAAGCATTGTCAAGTCACAATGTTAGTGTTCTCTCTGGAAATATTTCATTTATATTTTGCAACACAAAAATTTCTAAATCTTCAAGGTATGTTTCCATCTTGCTGACAATTGTTTCATTTTAGATACTCATTTCTCACATTTGCATAAGTAGCAGAGAAAAACCATCTGGTAACTTCAACATTTTGCTTAGAAATTTCCTCATTTTAGTTTTTTGAAATATCTTCATTTTAATACCCACACTTATTTCTTAAGCATTCTAGTTTCTATAACACTAGACCACGGTTCAGTGAAGTTCTATTCTACCTTATACTAGATATCCCCTTCCTCCAATTTCCCATAACTTGTTCTTCATTTCACCAGAAACACTGTAAATGCCCATATTTCTACCAATATTCTGTTTTTAATATATGCATATCTCTGAAGATAATACGTTTTCCTAAAGTTCTATTTTGTTTCTGAGTACTCACAAGAATTGGTTTGTTAAAGTCAATATTTCTACCAAGTCTCATGAAGACAAACTAGGCTTTTTCTTTCTTTCTTTTTCTTTTTTTGGTACTGGGGCTCAAACTCACAACTTTGTGCCTGCCAGGCAGGCGTTTATGCCACTGAACTAAATCCTCAGCCCTATTTTTTGAGACAGGGTCTCACTATGCAGTTCAGGTTGGCCTTGAATTCACTTTGTAGCCCAGGTTGGTCTCAAACTCACAACAATTCTCCTGTCTCAACCTCAGCAGTGCTGGGATTAAATGCATGCACCACCACACCCAGTTAAACTAGGCTTTTTCTTTTTCTTTTTTTTTTTTTTTGCGGCACCGGGGATTGAACTCACAACCTCGCGCCTGCCAGGGCAGGCGCTTAAGCCACTGAGCCAAACTCCCGGCCCTGGTTTTTTGAGGCAGGGTCGCACTATGTAGCTCAGGCCGGCCTTGCGCTCGCGTTGTAGCCCAAGCCGGCCTCAAACTCACAACGCTCCACCTACCTCAGCCTCCCGAGTGCTGGGATTAAAGGCGTGCGCCACCACGCCCGGCTAACTAGGCTTTTTCTAACAAGCCCCTCGAATGTCTTTAAGCCTCTACTTATTACTCAATTCCAAAACCATCTTCCATATTTCTAGGCATTTGTTACAGCAGTATTCTGCTTCCTGGCTTCAAAATTTGGATGTGTTCTAGAAAAATCTGTATGGGCTCTAAAAGAAAGCTGTATGTGTTCTAAAGTAATCTGTAAGTGTTCTAGAATAGTCTGTATGTGTTCTAGAGTAATACTACAGAGTAATCAGTTTAAACAACAGAAATACATTTTCTTATGATTCTGGAGGCTGATCAGGGCATCAGTAAATTTCATCTCTTCTGAAGTCTCTCCTTGATTTGAAGATGATTGTTTTCTCTTAATGTCCTCACATAGCTGTCCTTCCAAATATCTGTTTTAACCTCCACTTCTCATAAGAACACCCCTCACGTTGGATTAGGACTTACCTTAATGACCTCATTTCTACTTAATTGTATTTATCCCCAGGTACAGACCTGTCTCCAAATACAGTCACGTGATGCTAGAGATTCCAATGTATGAACTTTGGAGAGACATGATTCATTACATAACTTCACCTTTCTCTTATGGTTTACACCTAGAACATTCCCCAAAATTTTGATGTATGAAAGGTAATTGGATCATGGGGATCACGGATTTACCTACTGATGAATTGAGTGGCTAAATGTGCTGCTAGGAGGTGGATCCTCATTGGAGGTGGGTCACTGGGGGTGTGACATAGTGCATTCTTGTCCCTGGCTCCTTCCTTTCTTTACTTCTTGCCTGTCATTTGTTGAGCACCTTTTCCTCTCCCATCCTCCTCTACCATCCTGTTTCTGCCTTAGAGCCTGGAAACCATGGATTAAAACCATGAAACAAAATAAATTATCCTCCTTTAAATTGCAGGTGTCAGATGCTGTGTCTCAGTGACAAGGAAAATGACTAAGGTAATATGACCTGTTCTGTTGATTTGTAGGGTACTTTGTATATACTTAGGTTGGAGACCACTATGAAGTGGCTCTGAGCAGGATTTAAAATTAACTAATTGGCTTTCTGTTTATCTGTGAGCCTGTCCAAGGCCTAGGCCCCTTGCCTGGTGATGGGAGCTGATTCATAGTAAATGAGCCTTTATGAATCACTGGTTCTGGTTGAGGTCTGTAGTGGCCGATGAGGCCAGAGATACCTCACAGGGCAAGATATGGTCGCCGCCGCTGATGCCTGGCTCAGACTCAATTAAATAGAGACTGCAACTGCAGACATCACATACCTGCAGGCGTCTCTTCCCACCATAAATGTCATCATGGATATAAGACAGTTCTCCTTAATTGGTGTAATTTGCTACATGGAGAAGTATTTGAAGTGACTCCCAAGGTCCTGCTCATTTCCTGTGCTTTCCTCAGTATCCCCTCTCTTTGTTTGCTATGGAAATAAATACAGGCAGCCGAGACAGGCTCTTTATCTTAGCCCTCATGATAGCCTCAGAGTCAAGAACTCTGCAAAGGGCTTTGATCCTCCTGGAGCCCTAAAATCATACCATTTGTCTCATTTATTTAAGCCTTTGCTGTACACTCGTTTGGAAGATTGGGTATCTAGGCTGGGTCCCCGATAGTTTAGGAAATAGAATTCTGTGCAGCTATTAAAATTAGAATGGTTCAAATTGATAAGTATTAACATACAACAATTTCTAAGAGGAATTGTTAATTTTTAAGAAGTTCATAACAGCCTATATATATATATATATATATATAGTCTTAGTTACTTTTCACTCATTGCTGAGACAGAATACCTGACACCCAAAATTAGGGAAGGAAAGGTTTATTTTATTTTATTGTTTTTTTGTGGCACTGGGGATTGAACTCACAACCTCTTGCCTGTCAGACAGCCACTTAAGTCACTGAGCCAAACTCTTGGCCCTGGAAAGGTTTATTTCTTACAATTCTCAGGACTTTCATTCCATAGTCAGTTGGCTCCAAGGCAGCATGGCACCAAAGAGCAAGGCATACTGGCAGGAGAGAGCAGAAGCCAGGAGACTAACATTCCTCCTGCCCTTATACTGTAAGCCGGCTCCACCCTTGGGCAGGTGCAGCACTCACACCACCAATCCCAGGGCTAGACAACAAACCAATCATGAATGCCAGACTCAACCCTGTCCAAATTACATGAGGCCTTGGGGGGACACAGGATCAAACCAATACATTTGTATATATATATATATATATATATATATATATATATATCATGCTGTCAAATACAATATATGTCTATATCTGGTATATCTCTAGAAATATCAACAAAAAATTCATAACAGTAACTGCTTCCAGGAGCTGTAATTCTTGATGAGTAAAGAGGTAGCTGGGTGGGGGGAAGCTTCATTTTCATTCCATTCCTTTTGGTATCTTTTCAAGTTTGTGCATGTATTGCCTGCTTTGAAAAAGAAATGGAATTTAATTACACACACACGCACACACACACAATAAACAGAAGAGCAGGAACAAATAGGAAGGAAAAGACCAGGAAAAAGCTCTGAAAGGAGAGATAGCAAGTCCTAAATTCAGACCAACAGGCAAGGGCACCTCAAATTTTAGAGGATGAGTTCCACATTCCTAGTGTTTGGGGTTCATTCATCCATTTATTTGCCAAGGTTTCATGAGTATTTTTCATGGGCCAGGTTGCATGTTAGATGTTTAGTCACAGTCATCATCCCTGTCCTTAAAGAGCTTGCATATTGCAAGGGGTGGTGAGAAGTAATCAGACTACTATTCACATTGATCCATGGTTATAACACCATGGAGAATATCATGGCAGTAGAGAGGAAAGGTGTTTATTAGCCTTCAAAGAACACTTCCTTGGAGCAGGTAATGCTGTCCTCACTGCACCCCAGCTCCTCTGTCATCACCACCTTCTTTGTCAGCCTTTTCCTGCTGGGGAAAGGATCTGAGTGTCTTTCCAATGTGCTTCTTCCTGCAGAGCAGCTACAGCAGCCTCAGGTCACCGTGATGTTTGTAAATGTGTCTGACCATACTACCTGTAACATCACCTTACTGTGTTCTGTGCAGGGTGCAGGGAAAAATGTTATTGGCAGCTGGTCTCCAAGGGTTCACCTGGCTCTGAATCCTACAGGGGATCTGTCTTGGTTAGTTTTCTCTCATGGTTGAGACAAAATACCTGATGCTCAAAATAAAAGAAGGAAAGGTTTATTTAGCTCCCAGTTTGTGGAGGTTTCAGTTCATAATCAGCTGCCTCCAAGGCAGAGTGGCACATGGTCGAGGGCAACAGTTCATGGTGGTGGGAAACAGCATAAGCAACCAAAGCAAAATGGGAGGAGCACAGAGGGAAATGGAGGATGCTGGCCCCTACCATGCACATGTGTGTTCAGCAACGTCTGGGGTCACAGGCATGAAACACATCACACTGCTCATCTACCAGGAGTCTCTGGGCAGAGTTCCCATGGTTAGCTTCCTTCACTGGAAGTTTCTCTCTCTCTCTCTGACTCTCTCTCTCTCTCTCTCTCTCTCTCTCTCTCTCTCTCTCTCTCTCTCTCTCTCTCTCTCTCTCTCTCTCTCTCTCTCTCTCTCTCTCTCTCTCTGTGTGTGTGTGTGTGTGTGTGTGTGTGTACGGGGTATTAAACCCAGGACCTTTTCACTGTGTTACATCCCTTTTCTTTTAAAAAAAAATTTGAAACTAACTCTTGTTACCTTCCTAAGTTGCCTGGACAGGGCTCAAAGTTGCAATCCTCCTGCCTCAGTCTCCCAGGATGCTAGGATTACAGGCATGCACCACTACACTTGACTTTGCAGCTTCTTTCTATACCAAAATGCCTCAAACCACTAAGACAGCTATTCATTTCATACCAGTGAATTCACAGGAGAAGAATTACAACCAGCAACTAGGCAAAGCCTACCTTCCCAGGCTTTGTGTTCAGCCTTGATCATCCAATTTTTGTCACTTGCCCCATCCTGTACTCATTCTCAGGTGGGACCAATAACTCTCCAACCTGAACTTTTAGAAACCATTATCATTTTGAATAAGGGTGGAGATAGCTGGAATGGAATTTGAGAAGACTGAGGGACAGCGCTTTGTGTCCAAAGACACTGTGTCCTCCAGAAGGATGGACCACTCTGAAAACTGGAGTATGGGAAGTAGAGCTACACACTTCTTCCTTAGCCCTGGGTCTTGGGGGAACTTGGCTTGACATTTTGCACTGGTTAAGTCCTCCAGCTCCTTCCCCTGTGCCATTCAGATATGGTGAACACAGTCTCTCCCTGAGTTTGTTGATGCCTGAGTACCCATGAAGAGTCCCCATCCATCCATGGTCCTGTTAAAAAGTACACGTTGATCACGTCTATGTTCACTGCATATAGCAACTCAAACAATAAGAACAAGCAAGATTAAGTAAAAGTAATACTAGACTAAGATCAGAACCAGCCTATTTTTTTAAAAATAAATTTTATTCAAATAACAATGTTTGGTCTTTATTTAAATAATTAAACTTCTTTTGAAAATAACATTTTAAAGAAAAATTTTAAATACACTAACATTTGTTGAGCACTTGCTCTGCCTTGTGCTTGGCTTACCCTGTGTCCCTTCTGTCATGGGAGTAAACCAGTCAGATGATGGGAACCCCAAACGTGAGCCTGGGCAGGCCCATGGCACATCAAGAAGCACTGAGCTTATTTGTGTTGCTGGTGCTCACTTTTCACAGCTGTAAGCCCATGTGTGACCATAGGTGGCTCCTTTATGTTCTTCTTTTCACTAACTGCTATATTGCACACCTAAGCACCGACGTCCACAGAGATGGAGCAGTGTGCCTGAGGTTATGAAGGTGGAGAGGGAAGGCCCAGGTGTACTTCACAGAGCTCCAGGGATGCGCTTCATGAATGAGAGATGTAGGTGGCCTGACTACACACTGGCCCTGCATTTCTTCTCGCACAGGAAAGCTGAAGAAGCCAAAATTCACCTTGAATCCCCTGACCCCCAAGGATGCATCCACAGGGCCAAGCTGACCTGCCCAGTGGAGGACAGTGAAAAAATGTGAAGTACACATGGGTCTTCCTGGAGAAGGGAGTTGCTGTGTCTCAAGAGGGATCTCTCCATATCGCCTCCTGGATAATTGGTGCCAGTAGCCCCAACTTCATGGGCATGATTAGCAGCAGCTCTTTCCAGTTTCCTTTCAGCAACATCTGTCCAGGTTGCTCTCCATGTTTGTCTATTTGGGCCACAGGGCATCTAAGAGTTTGCATTCTGAGTGGTTTCTTATGAAAGTCAGGGAGTGTGAGTCCTTTAAAGTGACACATTTGAATAGAAATGTAATGGGAACCACATGTGTAGTTTTAGTGTTCTAGTAATCACAGTAGAAAGAGCAAAAATAATTACATTATTTTAATATCTTAATTTAACCCAGTACATCCAAAATATTGTTTCATGTGTATTCAATCCAAAAAATCATTCTTGAGACAGTTTCCTGTGTTTTTATTTTGCATTGTCTTTTTCTGTTTGTTTGTTTTGCTTTGCATTTTTGTGTTCTTTTTGAGACAGGATCTCACAATGAAGCTCAGTCTACCCTTGGACTCACTATATAGTTCAGGCTGACATGGAACTCATGGCAGTTCTCCTGCCTCAGCCTCTTAGTGCTGGGATTACAGGCATGTGCCACCACACAGAGATGTATTGTCTTTAAAAGCCAGTATCTTTCACTTATAACCATTTCAATTAAGATGCTAAATTTTCATCAGAACTATTTGATCCATATCAAATTTTACAAAATTTACAGTTGGAAAAAAATACAGATCCAGATTTTTCCAAACATACATACCAGCATTTTGAGAAGGAATTGAATGACCATTTTGACATTTACATTGGAATGAATTAAAATTAAATAAAAATGAGTGATTTAGTTTTTCAGTCACACTAGCCATATTTCAAAGGCTTGTGGTTATGCTATTGGACAGTGCAGGCTTGGAAGTTTGTGGAGAAGAGTTGAGCAGAAGCTGATATGGGAAGGGACACAGACCATGAAGATGGGTAGTGTGTCTGAGTGGGGAGTGGAAAGGGAACCCTGGTGGCTCTACAAAATGCCAGGCACTAGTCTGTGTCTCTGTGCATTTTTACACAATCAATCTTTACAACAGTCCTACAAGGCAGATAGTCTTATATTCCTCCTTGGTAGATAAACTGAGATTCAGAAAGGATAAGGGGCTTGCCCAAAGTCACACAATAAAAACGGGATTGGAAGCCTAAACTCTATCTTCTAGTCTTCTTTGGAGGAAAATAGAAAGCAGACAAGGTCTAATCAGGACCTGACAAAGTTGAGTGAGCGTGGGGAGCGTCGATCACAAGTGCAGGGATGGAGCAAGGCTGGTCCCAAGAACAGAGAGCGCTCAAGGCGAGCCATGTGAACAGGCTCCAGTTCCAAGAATGTGAGGCACCCCAAGGCTGCCATGCAAACAGGTTTTTAGGCAGAGGGGTGTCATGTGATGTCAACCTGCCAAATGTATAAATAAATATGCTGCGGTGGTCGAGCAATTCCTCCCATCCACAGAGGGGTTCACTTGACCTCAGCTTTCTGTATTCTGACTCTTACCTTTATTTCTCCATCTTCCCACTGTCCTTCTCCCAGGAATCGAGAGATTGAGAGAGCTGTGCTGGATGTGGCAGATTGAAGCTACATGTGGCAGACAGATCTAGAGCCCAGTTTAGCAGGAATCTGGCCTCTTTCTGCTTTGAGCTTAGAGTTCCTGTTATCTTTCCTCCTCCTCCTCCTCTTTTTTCTTCTTCTTCCTCTTCTTCTTCTCTTCCTCCTCCTCTTTCCCTCCCCTTTCCCTCCTCCTCCTCCCCTTTCTTCTTCTTCTTCTTCTTCTTCTTCTTCTTCTTCTTCTTCTTCTTCTTCTTCTTCTTCTTCTTCTTCTTCTTCTTCTTCTTCTTCTTTTTCTTCTTCTTCTTCTTCTTCTTCTTCTTCTTCTTCTTCTTCTTCTTCTTCTTCTTCTTCTTCTTCTTCTTCTTCTCTTCTGAGGAACAAACCCAGGACCTTCACACTGAGCTACACCCTCAGGCTTTTTTAAATTTCTTTTTTCATTTTTTAATTTTCAGATAGGGTCTTGATAAATTCTTAAATTGCCCAAACTGGGATCAAACTTATAATCTTCCTGTGTCAGCCTCCTAAAGTACTAGATGAATTTTCATCTCCTTACAGAGAGGGGCAACATACTGAGGTGGTTGAGTGTACTTTGGGATCAGTAGCTTGCATTCAATTCCAAAGTCAGATTGTTAAAACTCTGTGACATTAGACAAGGCATCAATCTATATCCAAGGACTGATTGTGTCTGTCTTATACACTGCTGTAAGCTCTTGTCCTGAACAAGACTTGATTCAAAAAATAATTGTACAATCAAAGAGGAAAATAGAGAGTTAACATTCAGAGATAAAATTCCTAAAGCAGGGCTGGGAGTTTGGCTTAGTGGCTTAAGCACCTTCTTGGCAGGCGAGAGGCTGTGAGTTCAATCCCCAGTGCAAAAAAAGATAAAAAAAAGTTTATTAGCCGGGCATGGTGGTGCACGCCTTTAATCCCAGCACTTGGAAGGCTGAGGTAGGAGGAGCATTGTGACTTTGCAGCTGGCTTGGGCTACAGCAGGAGCACAAGGCTGACCTGAACTACCTGCCTCAAAAATCTAGGGCCAGGAGTTTGGCTCAGTGGCTTAAGCACCTGTCTGGCAGGTGCAAGTTTGTGAATTTGATACCTGGTGCAAAAAAAAAAAATTCCTGAAACTAGCTACTCCCTGAGCAGATTTGAATTTTTTTTATTTTAAAGATAGTAAAAGCTAACAAAATGTAACAGAACAAAGTCAATCAAAACCAAGTAGTAGAACTGGTAAAGAACTTCAAAGAATGATACTAGGAAAACAATAGCTACTATAGTATATCTTGTTACTTTCAGAATAGTTGACCACTCCATCAGGTATAGTAAAATAAAACCCAAAACAAAACACAATAAAACCAGTAAAAACAGAATATGAAATAAAGCAAAAAAAATTAATCACGATAAAGCAAAACAATGAGAACAATATTGGGTCACAAAGACAAGACAGAGGAGAATCCCCCATATTTCCTACATTGTATACTATCATCTTCCCCAGAGATGCTCCCTGAGAAGATTTATTTTCCTGTCTTCCCCCAATGCCAGATGCATATTTCCCTTATCTAATCAACCATATGCTGAACTCATATGTAATCTTAAACACTTGCTTCCCATAACTCTGAGCATGCCCAGAGTTTGAACTTACATACTTGCCACATATATGATGTGTTTTCACTTAGACCAATCAGTACTAATAACATAAGATGTAACCAATCAATAATCGCCAAATACTTTGCTTCTGTGCTTCTTGCTTGCTTATTCCATATAAGCCCAAATCTACCAAGAATCAGGGCCTGATATTTTAGTGATTGATTGAATCCCTATCAGGCCTGTTGATATAAAATAAAATAAAATAAATCTGCCTCCAAATCCTAGGTATCATTTCAGTGTTTCTGTCTGCTGCAGCAGAATGAATGAATGAAAAGAAGTATTTCAGATAATATATGGAATTTTAAGATTCAGGTAGAAAGGTTGTTAAGTTCTGTTTCTCATTTGCACCAATGTCTTTTCATTATTTATATTAATTGCACTAAGTCCCCTTCAAAGGGCCTGAGAAAAAAATCTTTGGATTTGACTTTCCTTGGATTCCTTCCTGTTCCTTGGGATCAATGGCTGCTACTACTGGAAGCATGAGAGACAGGGTGGATTTCTTAGACCAAGGGCATCCTCCAACATGAAGCCACTTCTCTGGGATCTTTGGAGGCTCCTGTGTCCTCACATAATTCCTTGCCACCCCTCTTCTACCAGGACTGTATTTCTCCAAGTGACACAGGGATGGGTATTTATAAAACTCTTTAGTTACAGATAATTGAAATGAATTCAAGTTAGCTTACATTTTAAAAAGAAAGTGGAAGCATGATTTATTTTATGGCTCTTACAATCAGCCATGGGGAAGGTAAGGATAGAGCTGGCCTTAACTGACAATTGCCACCAGAGCTTCAAAGTCACCAAAGCTCTCCATCTCTCATGACTGTCATTCTTTTGGGATCAGCTTAACTCTAATGCAACCACCTGAGGGACAAGACTGGGGATGAGGGAATGTGCCACAACACAGGAACAATTAGTCCACAGTTCACATATACTAATTACTCTGACTCAAGAAACAAACAAACAAAAAAGATGTTTCCCTCCCATTCTAATGTGGAAAATGTTAGAAATATCTCCAACTCAGGTTAAGGTCATGTGACTATAGCCAAGAAAATGAGCTATCATGGTTGGCAGCTCTCTCTGGAATTTTAGTATTGGAGTGGGAATTGAGTATTCCTAAAAAGAATGGGAGACCTAGAGCACATAGGCTCTGAGAGAGTTGCTTTGAGCAGAAAAACTACTCTGATTTAGTGGCTACAACAGAGGAATTAAAGCTCTTCCTTCCAAAGGAATGGCAGGAAGGTCCATAGCCTTCCTCTCAGCTGAAAGATGATTTTAGTTTCTGGTTATCCCTTCCCATGGCCCTGTGTTGGCATCAGGGTTCTTCTCTTCCCTACAGTGCTTCCCAATGTGAGTCTCCAGAAGGCTCCCCTCTCTCTTTTCTCACAGCATCAGACAGCTGTCTCCTCCCAACCTCTTTGATAACCTTCTCTAACTTGGTTTCTCAGGCTCAGCTGCAGTGTGCTGTTCTGGCCAACATGAGGCCCAGATGACACCTGAGGTAATTTCAGCATTGTGACAGGCAATGATGCCTCTGGTTCAGTTAGAACCTCCTACTCAAAATGTAGTCTCCCAACCTGACTACTCAAAGTGTGATCTTTCAACCAACAGCATTACTCATGAGCTTGTTAGAAATGCAGAATCTTGGGCACTAGTCTAGAGTACTAAACTAAAATCTACATTTTAACCAGACTCACAGGTGCTCTGTGTGCCTCTTAAAGTTTCAGAAGCAATGAGTTAGAGAAAGATGGTTTAGCAACAATAGTTTCAACTGCCGTGTCCTTTTCTAGCCATGTTCTGCTGACAAAGTCCAAACATGGAAAGAAAGAGAGACCCATGTTCTGCTGACAAAGTCCAAACATGGAAGGAGGACATTTTCTAAGAAAAGGCCACAGCATAAAAATTGGCTTTGTGGGAATGGGTTAATGTTTGTTGGGAACTACTGTGTTAACTTGTGCTCTGATCCAGTTGGAAAAATTTCTCTTCTTTCTTTCCCATGCACAAAATCAGTATACAAAGTACAGACTCCCTAAGATCAAAAGGATAGTTAATAAAATGCTTTTCTACAATTAATGGTGTAGTGGTCTGATACCAACTCAGACCGACGAGGCCAAGGCCAGAGTAGAAGTTTGAGAGCTTTTGATGATAATAATAATAACCAGTTGGCTGGGGCTGCCTGGGAACCTCCATGCAGAGGGGCTGACATGCTACTATGTTTTGTCTTTTGAGAGAAGCAAGGTAAATAACACATTCTTGCAGCTGTGAGAACATTGCAGGAGGATAGGGGAACTAAATCATGGCTGAATATGGTCTTGTGTTTTGCAGGCTTTTAGCTAGGCTATCACAATGGAGCATTTAGAACAATTCGACCCCCTATAGTACATTAGACCTCCCTAAGTCAAGATTGATATTTTAAAACAATTATTGAAATTTTTTCCCATAGGTAAATGTAGAAACTTGATTGAACCAATTTAAAGCCAATCAGTAATCTACTAGTAGCCAAAACACACTTCAAGGTCTTTAACTAAGTATAAACTTTCTGCCTATGCTGACAAATCATGTATGCTGATGAATCCTATAACCATAGAAACCATGTAACCATAGAAACACCTGTTGATCTCATTCTTGTTATCTAAACTTTCAACCTTTGCCAGAAAAAAAGTACAAATTATTCTGTTAGAGTTTGTAAGAGTGATATAGTAGTACTAGCATTATTAGTAGTAGAAGCAATAAATGAAGCAGATTCACGCAGTCTCTGAGCTGTTTGTGTGTCTGTTCTCCATGCGCTGATGCTCAGCCCACCTTTGGGGACTCTGTGGACCTAGCCCGGCTGGACCGTGGCATTCAACCATGATGGACCCTTTAGAGATGGTCAGCAGAGCTAGGAGGGATGGTCTGCCCTTGGGTCATTCAAGTTTCTTGGGGCATTGACCATCATCCCTTGAATGTGTCCCACCATGAAGATGGAGTTATTTTCTCTACTCCAAAAATAAAGAAACTATGGTCAGATGGAATAATGAATCTGTGACTGAAACAAAATTAAAACTCAGTTAAACTTGAGCCCTATGAAACTGCAAGCACCTATTACCCAAGAGCATCACTGAGACAATGGTTTTTCAATTTCTGGAAAAGCTAAGAAATACTTTCATAAATAAATTACTATGCAATACCTCAATTACATAAAGCATGTAAAGATGAAACTTTTCTAGGGTGCGGAGCTGAGATTCCTGCTCTTCTTCACATCCATCCCATAGTATCCTTACTTACCCCCTTGAACTCAATCTCTGGAATGCTAAGGAACAGCTAACTCTGCTCACTCAAAGCAAACTCTGCTTTAAAAACCCTTTGTCACCGCTCATGGGGAGGATTTCCCAAGGAGAGTCAGAGGATGTAGTGACCAGCTGCAGCTCTAGATGTTCCTGGGGGGAAGGACGGTGAGAAGATGAGAAAACAAAGAAGGGAAAAACCTGAGATCAGGTGGAGGCCTTACTCTCCTGATGGGAGAGAAGGAACTGGCCCCTCACTGCAGAGGCATTTATTCATGCCTTTTAGCAACTTAATATCACATGACCTCCTGTTGTTCTAGTAACCCAGTGTTCAGATTGTCTTGAGGCTAAGTGTTCTCCGGGCTGGAGCAGCTTTTTCACATGGCTTGCCCCAGGCACTCTTTGTTCTTGGGATGGTCATGCTCCAGCCTTGTATGTGTGATCATCTTCCAGCTGCACCGGCTCCCAACAAGAGGAGGGCCTGGGTGTGAGCTGGGGACGGGGAGTCAAGTAATCACAAAATATAACCTTTTCTGGTGGGATTGTGTAACTAAAAGAAAAGGGGTGAGAAATGGGAATGAGGCTGCTGTGTGCAGCTTCCTACTGGCTCCTCCCTCACACCTGGCAGGACAAGAGCCTCATGTCCCTCAGCTTGGACACTCCTTCCTTGAACTCTGGGCAGAAAAAGAAGAGTAAAGTTGGACTGGGTATACCACCATCACCCTCACCTTCCTCCTCCCACAGCAACTCTTTTCATCCCTCAAGCCTTGCTGCTTTAATCTCTTTACACCTTCCCCGTCTAGGTCCACTGCCACTACCTTAGTTCAAGTTCTCATTCATTCTTTGTTTAATTGAATGAGTATTTTAAAGTTGAAAAGTCATATATTTACATGGTCCATAAAGTAAGTATCCTTCTGAATAGCACCCTTTAAGTTCCAGCTTTTCCTCCCAGAGAGTCACTGCTAAGCATTATGTGTATCTAAATCCTTTCAAGGGCTCTTAATCCATTTACAGGTGTTACATACATATTTGTGACATGTATGTATTTATGCATTCTTCCTTTAATCTTATGTATTACAGCAATCTATAACACCTTATTTTGAACTTTGGTTTCTAAATTTAATATTTTGTCTTATCAATATTTGTATAGGTGGGTTAAAACTGATTCTCTAATGTATTCAGCAAAGTTTTTTTTTTTTGTTGTTGTTGTTTGGTTGTTTTGATTTGGTTTGGGTTTTTTTTTTTTAAGCAACACTGGAGAGTGAACTCAGGGTCTTTCCACTGAGATACATCCCAAGCCTGGTTTCTATTTTTTATTTTTAATAAAAATAGGGTCTTGCTGAGTCATTAAGTTGTCCAGGCTGGGTGTGAGCTTCCAATCTTTCTGCCTTCACCTTTTGAGTTGCTGGGATTGCAGAGGTGCACCACCACACCTGGCTATGAGTTTATTTTTTAACCAGTATTTATTAACAGACATTCTCATTCCTCATTACAGCTTCCCTAAAACACACTAGTGATTTCCTAACTGACTGTTACCTCCCAAGTTTTTCTTTACCATCTTTTCTGCTCACCACTATGCAAAGCCCAACTCTAAAACCATCAGTGACTTTACATGGCCTTTGTAGTACAAAATGTGACATAATCTAGTGGTCCAGTATATGGTCAGGTACTCCTGAATTTAAATCCTGGCATTTTTCCTTGTCAGTGATATGCTCTTGAGTGGTGTCTCTAAGATTCAGTTTACTTATTTTGCAAAATTAGGTTCTACATCTCAGCATAATTCTAAGGACCAAATGGGGTGATGTCCCCAGTGGTCATGCCACAGCGACAGAAACACCAAAAGAACACCCAGGATTTCAAGGCAGATTTATTTAATGTCAGACAGCATTGATAGGGAATGAACTGACCCTCAAAATGTCAGGCTTTGAAGGCCCAGGAAGTGAGGTTTTTATGAGGTTACAAAGGGCATGTACAGAGGTAGAGTACTTGGCTCTTTTTGATTGGTTCTTACAATACACGTCACAGTGAGCAGCCATTTCTAAGAAATAGAAGCAACCAGAGCTACAACAGACACTGTCATCTTGGCAACTGAAGTATACTGGCTGGAGAGGGGCATTTTCTGCTACGCCCTGCCCCAAACACACTTAGTTTCCCCAGCTAATCTTTGCTGAGCATGTTACATGTGATTTTTTTGTTTTCCTTTTTCTTTTCTTTTTTGTACTGGGGATCAAACTCATGACCTTGCACTTGCCAGGCAGGCACTGTGCTGCTGAGCTATATCCCCAGCCCTTCATGTGATCTTTTAAGACAAGGCCCAACTAGAAACAATAACATAAGGGTTGTCAGTGGTCCCAGGATGAGCTGTAGACAAGGTCCTCAAGATTGGAAAGTTTTTCCTTATTAATGGATCTCTCCCTAAGTTGCTTTCAGGAAGAGACATGTTTTAACACTAGTATGGAAGTCAGTTTGACCCTAGAGCATATCTATATATCTATATACCTATCTCTCTCTCTCTGTCGGTCTGTCTATATATATATATATATATATATATATATATATATATATATATTTAAGAGAAAAATGACAGATAAAAGAAAGACCAAAAGCAAAAGAGACAAACAAATGACAACAGCAAATCCACAACAGTAACACTATAGGTTTACTAAACAAGATGATAGGAACCTGACCAATGATTGCAATATTGCATATCACTAGCTTCAACACGGTTGTTTACATTAACAGATACAGACATGTAAAACTGATCCAATCATATGATTATTAACCGCGCTTTCTCAATAACTAATACATCAAGCAGTACAGTCATTTTAGCTATCTTACATATACATATATACAGATTTATGTCTTTTTCCTCTTCCTTTCCATTTTTCCTCCTTTTCCCTTTCCCAGTTACTTTTGCTCTTTGAACAGTTTCTTAGCATTACACAGTATTTATTGTAGATTTTGGATCATATATACTTTTTCAGTTTCTTACACTAGGGAGACAATATGGTATTTACACATGTGGGTTTGATTTATCTCACTTATGAGTATGGTCTCAAGTCGTGTCTATTTACTTATAAAAGTCTCAATGCAATCTTTCTTGATAGCTGAGTAGTACTCCATTGTATAAAAATACCACATCTTTTTTATCCATTCCTGATTGATGGGCACTTGGGTTGTTTCCAAGATTTGGCTATTACAAATCTTTTCCTATAAACACAGGTGTACAAATATCACTGTGGTATGATGTCTTCAGTTCTTCTAGGAAAATGCCCAGAAGCAGGTTAGCTGGGTCAAGTGGGATGTTTAATCCTAGCTTCTTGAGAAGTCTCCACACTGATTTCCATAGAGGTCACACCAATCTACACTTCCACCGACAGAAGAATAGAGTTCTTTTTCCCCACAGCCCCTCTAGCATTTGCTATTGGTTGATTTTTTAATCTTGGCCATTCCTTCAGGAGTGAGATGGAATCTCAGTGTTGTTTTAACTTGCATTTCCCAAATGACCATTGATGTTGAACATTTTTTCATATACTTTATTTTTTATTTTTTTTATTTTTTAAATTTTATTAATAATAATAACAATGATCAGACTAAAGCAAAAGAGAGAGAACCATATTGGGCCTCAAAGACCAGACAGAAGAGAATCCTCCATACTTGCTACATTGCCTGCTTTCATCTTCCATAGAGATGCTCGGGTTGCTGCCCAGAGGCCTGTAAGATCTACTAAACAATACTAGCAAAAAGTTGGTTGATGTTCCTGGGTTGCTATCAATTTAGCCAGACCTCCGAAACAGCAGGTTGTTGACTGGGGTGGGGAGTGTATTTGTCCCTGATTTCAAGACTGCACACCGGTGCCCCTCTGGCCCGGCAGGCCAGGCCCTGGAAGGGGCCCTTCTTGTTCTCCTCCAGGGTCCCGAGGTCAGGACCCCAGAGGGCAGTTCATTTGCGTGCTGGTCTGAGTCTGCGCTGCTCTGGTCTGGTGGGCCAGGCCCTGGAAGGGGCCCTTCTCGTTCTCCTCCAGGCTCCTAAGGTCAGGACCCTGGAAGGCAGTTCATTTGCGTCTTGATTGGTGCCTGAACGGCTCAGGCCCCACAAGGGGCCCTTCTCGTTCTCCTCCAGGGTCCCGAGGTCAGGACCCTGGAGGGCAGTTCATTTACGTGCTGGTCCGAGTCTGCGCTGCTTCGGTCCCCATTTTTTCATATACTTATTTGCCATTTGTATTTCTTTCTCTGAGAAGTGTGCATTCATCTCAGATGACCATTTTTGGATTGGGTCCTTGAATTTTTGGGGCCTGATTTCTTTTAATTCTTTATATGTTTTAGATGGAAGTCCTTTGTCTGATGGACAATTGGCTAAGATATTTTCCCAGTTCATGGGTTTTCTTTTCACTCTGTTGGAGATCTCTTTTACACCCAAAAACTTTTTAGTAAGATGAGATCCCAGTTTTTGATTCTGGGAAGTGTTTCCCGTGCAGTTTGATTTTTGTTCATGAACTCTCTGCCTACCCCTATGTCATCAAGATTTTTTCCTACTAGCCAGAGGTGGTGGTGTACACCTTTAATTCCAGCACTCGGGAGGCTGAGGTAGGTGGAGTGTTGTGAGTTTGAGGCCAGCTTGGGCTACAGCATGAGCGCAAGGCCAACCTGAACTACATAGTGCAACTCTGTTTCAAAAAACTAGGGCTGAGAATTTGGCTCAGCACCTGAAGCACCTGCCTGATAGGCATGAGGTTGTGAGTTTGATCCCTGGTGGCACAAAAAACATTTTTTCCTACTTTGTCTTCCAGCAAATTTAGTATCACTGTTTTAATATTGAGATCTTTGATCCATTTTGACTTTATTTTAGTGCATGGTGATAGACATGGATGTAGTTTTAGTTTATGGCATATAGAAAGCCAGTTTTTCCAGCACCATTTGTTAAAGAGACTATCTTTCTTCCAATGTACATGTTTGGCCTCTTTGTCAAAGATAAGGTGGCTGAATGTGTTTGCAGTTGTGGCTGTATCTTCTAACCTATTCCATTGATCTTCAGGTCTGTTTTGATTCCAGTACCATGATGATTTTATCACAGTAGCTTTGTAATATAGTTTCAAGTCAGGGATTGTGATGCCTCCTGCCTTCCCTTTGTTGCCCAGAATTGCCTTTGCTATTCTAGGTTTCTTCTGGTTCCAGATGAATTTCAGGAATGCTTTCCCTAGCTCTGAGAGGTATACAAGTGGTATTTTGATTGGGATTGCATTAAATCTGTGTAACAATTTTGGGAGAATGGCCATTTTCATGACGCTTGCTCTTCCTATCCATGAATAGGGAATATCTTTCCATTTTCTGAAATCCTCTTCAATTTCCTTTTCCAGAGTAATGTAATTTTCACTGTATAGCCCTTTTACTTCCTTTGTTAGATTGATTCCTAAGTATTTCATTTTTTTGGATGCTATGATGAAAGGTGTGGTTTCCCTTATTTCTCTGTCAGTGACTTTGTTGTTTGTGTATAGGAATGCTATTGATTTTTGAGTGTTGACCTTGTATCCAGCAATATTACTGAATTTAGTTATTACATCTAGAAATGTTTAATGGATTTTTGGCATTCTTCTATGTAGAGTATCATATCATCTGCTAATAGTGATAATTTAACTTCTTCCTTTCCTTTCCTTAATCCCTTTGTTTCTTTGTCTTGTCTAATTGTTCTGGCTAATGTTTCCAGAACTATATTGAATAGGAGTGGTGATAATGGACATCCTTGTCTTGTTCCTGATTTTAAGTTGAAAGTTTTCAGTTTTTGTCCATTAAGATGTTGGCTTTTGGTTTATAATATATGGCTTTTTTCAGGTTGAGGTAGAGACCATCTATTTCAATTTTCTGTAGGGTTTTTATCATGAATGGGTGTTGGATTTGGTTGAAAGCTTTTTCCACATCTTTTGAGATGATCATGTGATACTTGTCCTTGACCTGGTTGATATGGTGTATTACATTTATTGATTTACATATGCTGAACCATCCTTGCATTCCTGGAATGAATCCTACTTGATCATCTTACGTAATCTTTCTGATACCTTGCTGTATTCTATTTGCCAGTATTTTATTGAGGATTTTTGCATCTCTGTTCATTAGGGAGATTGGCCTGTAATTCTCTTTTTTGGTTGGGTCTTTCTCTGGTTTTAGTATGAGGGTAATACTTGTTTCCAGGAATTAGTTAAGGAGACTTACTTCCCTTTCAATTTCACTGATGAGTTTAAGGAGTGTTGGCATTAAGTATTCCCTAAATTTCTCAAAGAATTCAGCAGTAAATCCATCAGGACCTCGGATTTTCTTTGCTGGTAAGGTTCTAATTACATTTTCAATTTCATTAGCTGAAATTGGGTTATTCAGCAGTTTTACATCTTCTTGATTCAGCTTTGGTAATTCATAGGTTTCAAGGAATCTGTCCATTTCTTCTGTATTATTGAATCTATGTGAGTAAAATTTTTCGAAGTAAGTGTTGATGATCTGATTTCTTAGTTTCAATTGCATTAATTTCAGCTCTAATCTTGTTAATTGCCTCCCTTCTTTGGGCTTTGGACTTGATTTACTCTTCTTTTTCTGAAAGTTTGAGGTGCATCATTAGGTTGTTTATCTGTGTTCTTTCCATTTTTCTGATGTGGGAGTTTAGTGTTATCAGTTTCCCTCTGAGCACCGCTTTCATTGTGTCTCACAGGTTCTGGTAATTTGTATTTGCATTTTCATTCGATTGTAGATATTGTTTAATTTCTTCTGTGACCTATTGATTGTTCAGGAGAGTATTATTTAATTTCCATGTGTTTATGGGGATCTTGTGGGGTTTTTTTTGGCATTGACGTCCAATTTTATTGTGCTATGGTGAGATAATATGCATGGAATTATTTCAGTTCCTTTGCATTTACTTAGACATGTTTGGTGGACCAGTATATGATCTATTTTAGAGAATGACCCATATGCAGCTGACAAGAATGTGTATTGTGATGTTGATGGATGGAGCACTCGGTACACATCTACTAGGTCCATTTGTTCACAAGTTTGATTCAGTTCTGCTATTTCTTTGCTGATTTTTTGTTTGGTTGATCTGTCTCTTTGTGACAGTGGGTGTTAAGGTCCTCTGCTGTAACTGTATTGTTGTTTATTTGGTTTTTCATGTCCAATAAGAATTATCTTACATAGTTAGGTGCTCCCATATTTGGTGCATATATATTTATGATTGTGATCTCTTCCTCTTGAAGTTTTCCCCAAACAAGTATGTAATGACCTTCTTTAGCTCTTTTGATCATTTTTGGTTTGAAGTTCACATTGTCTGCAAACATGGTAGCTACTCCTGCTTTTTTCTGAGTTCCTGTTGCATGGAGTATTGTTTTCCATCCTGTGATTTCTAGTGTGTGAGTTTCCTTTTGAGTTAAATGTGTTTTTTTTTTTTTTTGGTTGGGTCTTTCTCTGGTTTTGCTAGGAGGGTAATACTGGTTTCCAGGAATGAGTTAGGGAGACTTGCTTCCCTTTCGATCTCATTGAAGAGTTTGAGGAGTGTTGGCATTAAGTCTTCCCTAAATTTCTTGCAGAATACAGTAGTGAATCCATCAGGGCCAGGGCTTTTCTTTGTTGGTAGGGTCTCAATTACATGTTCAATTTCATTAGCTGAAATTGGGTTATTCAGCAGTTTTACATCTTCTTGATTCAGTTTTGGTAATTCATAGGTTTCTAGGAATCTGTCCATTTCTTTGTTATCAAATCTACATGAGCAAAGGTTTTCAAAGTAGGTGTTGATGATCTTCTGTATTTCCACTGTGTCTGTAGTGATTTCACCCTTTTCATTTCTTATTGCATGAATCTGAGTTTTTTCTTTCCTCTTTTTGATAAGGTTGGCTAGGGGTTTATCAATTTTATTTACTCTTTCAAAGAACCAACTCTTCGATTCATTAATTCCTTGTATTGTTTTCTTAGTTTCAATTGCATTAATTTCTGCTCTAATCTTAATAATCTTCTCCCTTCTTTGGGCTTTGGACTTGACTTGCTCTCCTTTTTCTAGAAGTTTGAGGTTCATTAGGTTGTTTATGTGTGCTCTTTCTGTTTTTCTGATATGAGGGTTTAGTGCTATAAATTTCCCTCTGAGCACCGCTTTCATTTTGTCCCACAGGTTCTGGTAATTTGTATTTGCATTTTCATTCAATTGTAGATATTGTTTAATTTTTTTAACTTCTTCTGTGACCCATTGGTTATTTAGGAGAGTATTATTTAATTTCTATGTGTTTATGCAGCTATTGTAGATTTTTTTTGTCATTCATTTCGAATTTTACTGTGCTACGGTTCGATAATATGCATGGAATTATTTCAGTTTTTCAGCATTTACTTAAGCATGTTTTGTGGACCAGTATATGATCTATTTTAGAGAATGACACATGTGCAGCTGAGAAGAATATGTATTCTGACGTTGATGGGTGGAATACTCGGTATACATCTACTAGGTCCATTTGTTCACAAGTTTGATTCAGTTCTGGTATTTCTTTGCTGATTTTTTGTTTGGTTGATCTGTCTCTCTGTGACAATGGGTGTTAAGTTCCCCTGTTATAACTGTATTATTGTTTATTTGGTTTTTCATGTCTATTAAGAATTGTCTTACATAGTTGGGTGCTTCCATATTCGGTGCATATATATTTGTGATTGTAATCTCTTCCTCTTGAAGTTTTCCCCTAGCAAGTACGTAGTGACCTTCTTTATCTCTTTTGATCATTCTCAGTTTGAAGTTTGCATTGTCTGCAAACAAAATAGCTACCCCTGCTTTTTTCTGGGTTCCTGTTGCATGGAGTATTGTTTTCCAGCCTTTGATTTTTAGTCTGTGAATTTCCTTTTGAGTGAGATGTATTTCTTGTACACAGCATATTGTTGGATTTTGTTTCTTAACCCACTCTGCTAGTCTGTTTCTTTTTATTGGTGAGTTGAGACCATTTACATTGATTGATAGAACTGATATGTACTGGCTCATCCCTGTCATGATATCTTTCTGTTGCTGGTTTTCTACATTTTCTGTTTAATTATTTGCCCTTCTTGGTGGTTTCCTTTTGTTGTTGTTCTTAAGATTGTGGCTATCTTTGTCTCTTTCTAGAGTGTCTTTCAGTACTCTTTGTAGTGTTGGTTTGGTGGTCATAAATTTCTTCAGTTCTTCTTTGTCATGAAAGTATCTTATTTAACTCCATCAGTTTTTAAGGATAGTTTTGCAGGGTACATCAATGTGGGTTGAAAGTTGTTTTCTTTCAGGATTTGAAATACTTCACTCCAGGCTCTTCTTGACTTAAAGGTTTGTGTTGAGAAGTCTGCCATGATTCCGATAGGTTTGTCTTCATAGGTGATCTGCTTCTTTTCTCTGACAGCTTTTAGTATTTTTTTCTTGTGTTGTAGTTCTGATACCCTTATTATTATATGTCTGGGTGAAGATTTATTTTGGTTATGGTTAATTGGGGTTCTGTGTGCCTCAGTTACCTGTATTTCAGATTCTCTTCGATGTTGGGAAAGTTTTCTGCTATTATTTCTGTGAATAGTCTTCACAGGTCATTAGTATTGACCCCTGATGTCTTAGTTACTTTTCGCTCATTGCTGAGACAAAATACCTGATGCCCAAAATTAGGGAAGGAAAGGTTTATTTTTACAGTTTCTCAGGAGTTTCAGTCCATACTTAAGTTGGCTCCAATGCAGCGTGGCGGGTCAGGGCTGCCTTTCATGGTAGCTGCGAGCAGCAAGGCATGCTGGTGAGAGATATAGAGAGAGAGAGAGAGCCAGAAGCAGAAGACTCGCCTTCCCTTATACTGTATCTCAGCTCCACCCCTGGGTGTGTGCCAATCCCAGCGCTAGACAACAAACTGAACACAAGCACTAGACTCAGCCCCATCAAAAGTATGAGGACTGGGGGTACATAGTATTACCCAATACACCTGCTTTTTCATTTATGCCTATTAATCTTATGTTATTTCTTTTGGCATCGTCTTGCAGCTGTTGAATTGTTGTTTCTTGGTTTCTTACTATTTTTAAGAGATGTTTTCTTTTGTGGCCATGATCTCCCATGCTGTCTCCAAAATCTGAGATTCTATCCTCAACTTCATTCACGCGGTTTTTCAAACTTTCCATGGAGTTTTTCATTTCCTGCATTTCCCTTTCATCTGTTTCATGCATTCTGTTTGTGTCATATATTGTTCATTCAAAGTTTCGATCATTTTCTTAAGTTCTTCTATTTTTTTTATCTTGCTCTTCTTTAGATGCACACATTTCTTTTATAATGATTCTCATTTCATTTTTTAGCTGAGAGAATATTTCTGATTTGAATTTCTCTACAGCTTCATCAAGTTGTTTCTTTAATGCATTTTCCATCATTTTAGAAAGTCCAGTTGTGTGACTCCCACTGTCTTCCATTTCAGTGTCTCTTGGGTTTTTTCTCAGGGGGCTGGGGGACTGAGACTGCCTCTTGTTCTTTTGTTTTGTCATTTTCTTCTAGAACCTATGTGGCTCTGTGTCCTGTGAGGCTGGCTAGCATTCCCCTGTTGGGTCATGCTGAGTTGCGGGACCCGGTAGAGCTGGATCCTGTGTGCAGCAAGTGAGGGTGGACTCCCGGGGTGTGCGGGTGAAACCTCCACCTTAACTGGGTGGGGGCCAAGGCCTTCTGGTCCCAGGGAGCTAGGCAGAGTGTATCCTGGAGTGTGATGCCACCCAGACCCTGAGTCTGCCTGCAAGGAGTTCAGAGCATCTCTAAATTTCTCTTTTTGTAGTCTTCGTCTGAGGGCCTTGTTCCCTCTTGAGCTGTCTGTACTTAACAAAAGAAGGCTTCTCTATAGGTAACAAAATCAACTGTGCCTCATAATTTCCCTGTTCAAAAACTGAGAGATCCATAGCACATGCAAGAACTTGTATCTCATTTCTACAATCACCATTGATCACACTAGGCACAGTAGTTATTCCTTTTAAATTTAGATCAGCCTTTCCTAGTACAAGACCAACTGTTCCTTCAGGTAGGGGACCCCCAAATTCCTGTAGGTAGGCAGGTAGACTGGTCACCTCTGATGAGAATGACTCTGCAAACTGCTGGCAGATCTAATCCTGCACTTCAAACTTTTCCCCTGGTGAGCAAATTAACATCTCTCTGGGGAGCCACCTTTGATGCTGTTGCTGAATCTGCTGGCGAGTTTGCACTGGGTAAAGCTGACTGGCATTTTGACTCACAAGTTGTTCCTCCTCTATTGTTTTGCCAACCTGAGGGAAGGCCCTCATTTCTTTTTTTTTGGCAAAGGTGTGCCATCCTTATGGAATTTAGAATGATATTACTTGGCCCAATGCCTCCCTTTTTGGCATTTTGGACAGAGTCCAGGCACAAGACCTGAGTTCTCCATGGCAGAGGCACCTTTTCCTTGACTTGCTGCAGTGGCAGCATTTTCCCTATTGGATCCAGCAAGAACTCCGCAATTTTTTCTAACATGTCCCATTTTTCCACTGTTAAAACATTTTACCTTACTTCCTTTCTCATTTGCAAGATGAGCCATAACTTGAGTCATTATAGTTGTCTTATAGTATTCAGTTCCAATATCCTGACAGGCTCAAATATATATTGTTAAATCATTAGTTGATTTCACAGGATTTAAAGCCTGTTTACAATCCTGATTGGCGTTTGCATATGCTAATTGTAAAGTTAAAATGTCCGCAGCTTCTGTGTTTGAAACCTGCCTGTGAACAGCTGCTTGTAATTCAGTCACAAATTGAGTGAATGGCTCTTGGGGTCCTTGTAGAATATTTAAAAAGGACCGTAAGAGCGGCCCATCTTCTGGAATAGTTACCCATGCCTTTTCAACTAAATCGACCAATTGTGGGTATAGCTCATCAGGACATTGAATCTGTTCCTCAAGCAGTGCATGTATTCCTGTCCCAGAAAGCATTTCTTCATTTATTTCTGGACATGGATTGGGACCCACTCTGTTTCTATGAGCCTGCTCTGAAACAAAGGTTTTTAGCTTTACATCAAAATGAAGGAATTGAGCAGGAGACAGGCATGTTTGTGCCAGATGTTTTATATCATAAGGTGTCAATTGATATGTATCCAAAACATTTTGTAAGAGTCCCACAGTAAATGGACTTTGGACTCCATTTTTAACCACACTTTGTTTAAGATTTTTTTTAGCAGTTGTATTTCAAAGGGCTTATGAACAACATACTCATGGTCATTAGCATCACTTTCAATTCCAACTGGGAAGAAAGCAGGGGGAGTGTTGTTCTCCCCTTTGGTGGCAGCCTCTTCCCTTATGACCTGTAAGTTTCTGGATAGAGCCCTGTGAGATATTCTTTGAAGAGGCTCCTGTTCCTGTTGCACTTTAGTGGCAGGTGCCTCAACAGAAACTCTTTTATTCCCTCCATGTCTTAATCAGAGGCTGATTGCAAACTCTGTAACAGACTTAAAACTGAAAGAACCAGATTCCAAGTTGAGAACATCTCAGGAAAATGATTTTTCCTGTGCTATGTGCCCTTTTAAGATTTTTTCCAACTCTTTCCTGGATATCAATATCTATAGTGCCTGTTTGAGGAAACCACAGATTATATTTGGTTACCTCTTTTAACATTTTTGCCAGGTTTTTCTTTGGCACATGAGCCCATGAGCACTTAAGCAGGCTTTGGAGCAGCACTAAATACCTTTGCTCCTCAGTGGAGAAATGTTGCCCTATGTTTTTGACTCCCAGATAAAATGGCTTGTTCACAGCGGGAAGACCCATCCTTGTTCTACCCTCTCTTTGCCAGGCATCCCAGTGAAGTTTCCAGCCTCTGAAGGCCTTCTCTATATCCACACTTTCCACTCTGGGCAGAGTTACTCATTCAGGCTAAAATTCCTAGTCCAAGGATTTCAGATCCCTGTTCCAGGCACCAGTTATGGGGACCTGGTCTAGATCCCCAATCTCCCAAATAAGTGTATGGTGAAAACTTCAGTAAATGAAAAAAGTGGTATGATTTTAGGGCTACAGGAGGATCAAAGCCCTCTGCAGAGTTCTTGATTCTGAGGCTATGATGAGTTCTAAGACAAAGAGCTTCTTTGGCCTGAGAGTATTTACTTCCATAATAAACAAAGAGAGGGGATACTGAGGAAAGCAGGGAAATGAGCAGGACCTTGTGAGTCACTTCAAGGACTTCTCCAAGTAGTAAATTGTGCAATTGTTAGGAGAACCATCTTTTCTCCATGATGACATTTATGGTGGGAGTGAGACACTTGCAGGTGTGAGATGTCTGCAGCTGCAGTCTCTATCTACTTAATTGGGTTTGAGCCAAGCATTTTTGGCTATGGCCTTACCTTGCCCTTTGAGGTATCTCTGGCCTCACAGGCCACTACAGGCCTCAGCCAGGACTAGTGATTCACAGAGGTTCACTTACTAAGAATCAGCTCCTGTCACCAGGCAAGGTGCCTAGACCTAGAACAGGCACACAGATAAACATAGAAAGCCAATTAGTTAACTTTATTTTTTAATTTTTTAAATTTTTATTTTTTTGGTACTGGGGATAAAACTCACAATCTCATGCCTGCCAGGCAGGTGCTTAGCAATTAGTTAACTTTAAATTCTGCTCAGAGCCACTTTGTAGTGGTCTCCAACATACATTCTTTGTTAGATTGTTTCCTAGGTATTTCATTTTTTTGGATGCTATTGTAAAAGATATTGTTTCCCTGATTTCTCTCCCAGTGAGTTTGTTACTTGTATACAAGAAGGCTATTGATTTTTGAGTGTTAACTTTGTTACCAGCTACTTTACTGAATTTATTTATTAAATATAGCAGTTTTTTGGTGGAGTTTTTGAGGTCTTCTAGGTAGAGTATCATGTCACCTACAATTGATGATAATTTAACTTCTCCCCTTACTATCTTTATCGCTTTTATTTGTTTCTTTTGTCTAATTGCTTCTGCTAAGATTTCCAGGACCATGTTGAATAGGAGTGGAGACAGTGGACATCCTTGTCTTGTTCCTGATTTTAGAGTGCAAGCAGTTTTTGCCCATTTAGTGTGATATTGGCTGTTGGTTTGTTATAGATGGCCTTTATTAGATTGAGATAAAGACAATCTATCTCAATTTTCTGTATGGTTTTTATCATGAATGGGTGCTGGACTTTGTCAAAAGCTTTTTCTGCATCTATTGAGATGATCATATGATTCTTGTCCTTGGCTCTGTCAATATGGTGTATTATATTTATGGATACACATATGTTGAACTAACCCTGCATCCCTGTAATGAATCCCATTTGATCATGATGTACAATATTTTTGACGATTTGACGCAGTGTGATGCCAGTATTTTATTGATGATTTTTGCATCAATGTTCACTAGAGAGATTGGCCTATTATTCTCTTTCTTAGTTGAGTCCTTCTCTGGTTTTGGAATCAGAGTAATGCTTGCTACCAAGAATGAACTCAGGAGTATTTCTTCCCTTTCAATTTTATTAGAATTTGAGAGCTTGTCTGGAGATTCTAGCAGGGGAGCACAGATACTCATATACCCTTGATGAAGGAACAGTCCTCTTCTATCAGGGTTGATCGTCCTCTTTGACTGAGCACGCAGCTTGGGCAGCGATACACATGGATCATTGAGGGAGGAAGGGGACACCAGCCTAGCCGGGCAGATCAGCTGCATCCACCCTGGCCATGAATGGGGATGACAGATATCGCAGCCAAATTGCCCTCAAGTAGTGGTGCCAGGTCTTCACTAAATTTCTTGTGGAATTCAGCAGTGAATCCATTAGGGTCTGGGCTTCTCTTTGTTGATAGGCTTTTAATTGCATCTTCAATTTCATTTATCAATATTGGGTTATTTAGGATTTTTATATCTTCTTGATTCAGCTTTGGTAATTCATATATATCTAGGAATCTGTTCATTTCTTCTGTATTTTCCATCTTGTTAGAATACAAATTTTTAAAGTAGGTAAAGATGATTTTCTGGATTTCTGCAGTGTCTGTTGTGATTTTGCCCTTTTCATTCCTAATTGTGTGGATTTGAGTCTTTTCTTTCCTTTTTTAATAAGGTTGGCTAAGGATTTGTCAATTTTATTTAATCTTTCAAAGAACCAACTCTTCAATTTATTGATTCCTTGTATTGATTTTTTAGTCTCCAGTGTGTTAATTTCTACTCTGATCCTCCTAACTTCCTCCCTTGAGTGAGCTTTTTGTTTGGCCTGCTCTTCTTTTTCTAGAATTTTGAGGTTCAACATTTATATGTGTTTGCTCTGTTTTCGTCATATGTTTTTACTGCTATAAATTTTCCTCTTAAGACTACCTTCATTGTGTCCCAGAAGTTCCGGTATGTTGTATTGTCATTATTATTCAACTGTAAAAACTGTCTAATTTCTTCCTTGATTTCATCTGTGACCTGTTGTTTGTTAAGTAGGGTGCTATTTAATCTCCATGTATTTGTGAAGTTCTTGTGGTTTCGTTTGGCATGGATTTCCACTTTAATTACACTGTTGTCTGATAATATGCTTGGGAAAATTTCAGTTCCTTTATATTTACTTAAGCATGTTCTGTGAGCTAGTATATGGTCTATTTCGGAGAATGTCCCATGTGCAGCTGAGAAGAATGCGTATTCTGATGTTATGGGGTAGAACACTATAGACATCTACTAAGTCCATTTGCTCAAAAGTTTGATGTAGTTCTAATATTTTATTATTGATTTTTTGTCTCATTGATCTGTCTTTTCATGACAGTGGGGTATTGAGGTCGCCCAATACAATTGTATTAGGCTTATTTGATTTTTCATGTACATTAGTAATTGTTTTATTTATTTATTTTTTTAAATTTTATTTGAGCGAAGAAAAACAAAACAAACAAAAACTACAACAACAACAACAACAAAAAAACCCAATATATATAGTAAAAACAACAAGCAAAAGAGACAAGCAAACAACTAGAGTAAATACACAACATTGCAGGTTTACAAAACCGGAAGATAGAAGCTTGACAATGGTTGCAATTTGCGCATCGTTATCTTTAAAATGGTTTCTTACATTAACAGATATAGACATGCAAGATTGATCCAATCATATGAGTATTAATTGTTCCC
>RJWM01009601.1:0-67223 GCA_004363535.1 Dasyprocta punctata
GAAGGTAACATACAAAGTTATCAGCAATTATCTCTGAGTGGGTGGTAAAATTCCTGGATAAACTCCATCTTTTTCTTTTTGTCTGTATTTTATGAATGACTACAAATGAAAGTTTAATGCTTCAAAATAAAAGCAATGAAAGAAGGAAATGTCACATGACATGGTACCTTGGGAAAAACCCTAGCCTTTGGCAGGTCACCAAACTGAATGTGATTCTCACTCCTCTTAGCCCGCACCTCCCTGGACCTCGCTGTGTGCTTCTGGGGAATGAATGCGTGGGCTACATAATTCCCACAGTCCCTCTGTGTTTGGAGACCACAGTCAGGGAGACTGAGTACATGGCAGCTCACCTGTCTATTCATTCACAAGAATTGGTTGGCTGCCAGATACATCCACTGTGCCAATCCTTGAGCTGGGTGAGGGACCCATACTGTCCCCCAAAAGCATCCACATGAGAAGCAGGCAGAATACTTCAAAAAACAGTGTCCCTTCTTCCCCGCATGGTGCGTTTGTGTGCACACTTACTGTAGGAGTCGGTCACAGAAGAATTTTGACAAGAAATGGTTCTGAGCTGAGTCAAAAAAGATGAGCTGGGATTCACCATCCAGTCAAGGAGAAGGCCAAGAAAGGCATTCCGGGGAAAATAAAATATGCCCAAGGCATGGAGCTGATTTCGGGGTGTGAGGTTGGGGGATAAGAGGCTAGAGAAGAGCCAGGGGCAGCCTTCCCCAGGTGCCATGTGGTCCCTTGAGGAGTAAGGATGCTAAGCCTGATGAAGGATCTTGGAAGGTCTGAAAAACAAGGGAAATCATAGGACCAGGTTTTTGAAATCCCCGTGATAGCAGGGAGATGTATTGGGAAGAACAAGGTAAGGTACCAAAGAGCCTAGAGATGATGGCAGTGGTTGCAAGAGGGTCAAACTCAGGACTAGCCCTGTGCCGAGGCAGAGAAAGTAAGCTAGGAGGATGCTGGGCTTCTGGCTTCAGTGGTGAGTGGAGGACTAAGCCATTAATTAAAAAAGGATTTACTGGAGAATAAAAGAAGGTGGAAAAAAGGCGATGCTCAGTTGTAGGCGTTTGTGGGTCATCCATGGAGATATGTCAACTAGGCAAATGGGTGAAGGTAACCAGAGTGCTCGATAGAGGTCTAGGTTTGGGATCTGTGAAAGCCAGGCTGTAGGAGATGCTCACAGTGGGAACAGGATAAACATGAGCCGTGTATGGACACCGAGTAGTCAGGGAGAAAAAGAAGAGGAATAAACAATGAAGACGCTAAGGTAAGGTATCCACAGAGGCAGAGGGAGTATGGTGGCACAGAAGCCCAAGAGAACATTCTAGAACATTCTTGCAAATAGAAATTACCAGTAGTGTGGAAAGCTTATGCAAGGTTGTAGGAGGTGAAGTCTACCATGGCATGGGAGATAAGGAAGAACGGCTCCTAGGGTGGAAAGAAGGATCCCTCAAGAAGACAGGGGTATGTGGAGGTGGTGGCTGGGTAGGCACCTGCATGGCTTCTAGAAAGCCTGACTCACCCCCACTCTCTGACAGTGCTGTCCACAAACTCACATGCCTGTGCCCCTGCACCTGGCTGCTGCAGAAGACGATGGCTCAGGAAGGGATTCACACAGCTGCAGTCAGGGCCGAGAGAGGAGCAGGGCTGTGCTCCTGTTGTCCAGCAGCTGGAACAGATGCTCACTCGGTGACCTCAAGTGGCTGCTCAGGACACAGTCAGGCCAAGAGCACAGGTGGCTGAGAAGACAGCCTCCTCAGGAGAGGGAGAGCTGCCTATAGGAAGAGGAGGACTGACCGTGTGCCAAGGAAAAGTGAAGGCAGAAACCTGGGGGCACCAAAGGGGGGCACCTCACCCTCAGCTGTGGTCTGAATTGTCCCCCAAGTTCAGGTGTTGAAAACTTTGTCCCCTACTTTGTATGTGAACTTGGAGGTGGGGCTCAACCATGGCCATTCAGAGGCCAAAAATGAAGCCCTGGCCTTCAGGGTAGCTGGCAGGTAAGATTCCAAGCTCTCCACTTCCTGGATCCTAGCAGGATTGTCCCTCTGTCCTCCTGTGCTTGGATGGAGCCATAGGCCAGTGTGACCAATGAGCTGTAAGCAGAAACGATATGTGTGACTCACAGTTCAACAATGTAATCTCTAGTAAGAGACCCAGCAGGGCCTCCCTTTCATCCGCCTAAGTGACAATCATGCCTGGCCTGGTGGCAGCCATGTCCAGAGCCAGAGTAAGAAGCAGAGCCCCCAGGACACCCCCAGTGAGCATGTAGGGTGAGCAGGCCCCACACATTTGCTGCTTTGAGCCACTGAGTCCGGAGCTTGGTAAAGCCGCAAACCTAGTCACCCTGTAGATACAGCCAGGCTCCAGGCAGCCCTGGGCAGGGACCTCACCCTTGGAGGCCAGCATCCTCCTCCCAGACAGAGACCTGGGAAGGAAAATAGTAGCCAGCTGCCCCAAGATCTTGGGGAGGATGCGAGGAGAAGAAACATGGGGTCAAGCATAGGGGCCTCCTGGCCAGTTGGTGGGTGTTTGGGGGCACAGTATATCTGGACCGGTTGCAGTGCCTCAGAGCAGGCTTCCTGGGACCTGCAGTATTGTGACAGCTACACCACTTGCCCTCAGGCCTGGGGGTCTCATGGGAGACGACAGCAATGGCCATTTCGCCCCTCCCACCTTCCCAGGCAGCCCCTGGGGCAGTGGCTGCAGGTGGCCCTGCTCTAAGAATCCAGTCCAGTCTCTCAGGGCTGTACTGGAAGTGCCTCAAATCTGTTCCCAAAGGTTCCTACAGGCTTAGGAGCAGCCATGGGGCTCACTGTTGCCTCTTGCCATCTCTCAAGCCTTCAGGCCCTGACCCTTCATCGGAACCATCTAGACTGAGTTCTGTTTCCTGCCAGAGCCCTGAAGTCACACCTAGGCCCCTGACACAGGCCTCAGCCCTCCCTGGCCCTGTGTCCTTTCTCAGCACCTTGATGGTACCCACCTTTCTGTTTCTCAGTATCCCCAGTACTTCATCCAGGGCCTGGGACACAGCGTGGGCCCCCACTGTCCCCACCCGGCACAAGGGCCTTCTCACTGCTGCCCTGGCTCAGGCCTAGACAGACAGTACTCGGGGCACTTTCTCCACCCTGGCTGACCCAGCACGCCAAGACACCAGGGCACAGCCTTACAGGAATCCTCAGGGCCAAGGCAGCCCAGGCCCAAAGAGGCCAGGCCTGTTCCTGTCTGGCTTCCTTTGTTTTGCTGTGGTTTCTGGCATGGCAGGTGCGTCAGAGCTTCGTCATCCTTAAACCAACAACACATGTGAGTGACGGCCCCCAGCGACCATCGATTACCTCAGGCCTGTCACCTTTGAAAGCGCGTCAGCCTGCACTCGGCGTCCGCTCCCACCACCTGCACCCCGCAGCTGTGCAAACACGAGTGACCAGAGCTCACGGGGTCAGCCAGGGATGACTTCGGCTCCAACAACCACAAGAAAGCAGGTCATGACAGCCCCGGGGAAACAGTTCGCTCATTTCCTCAAGGCCACAAGCAACCCCCAAAGCCAGGCTTGTCCTTAAAAGGCTGCAGAGATGAAGCAGGAGCCAACTTAGACCTGGACTCAGGGCGCCGCTGCGTTGTTGGGTCCGTGTGGGCCTTGGAGGGTCACAGTACCTCTCTTACATCGGCACAGACACTATTTCCAAGGGGGTTCCATGTGTAGAGTCTGGGTAGACTTGAACCCAGGCCATGTACTGCTGCCAGGCAGTTCAGGCCTGCACCAGACTGAGGCTGAGGGAGGGAAGGGTCACAAAGGCCCCGTGCCTAGTGCACCGATCATGCTGGTCCCAGCGCCCAGACAGCAGGGCAGAGCTCGGGCACGCGGGGGACAGCAATGCGTCCTGAAGGTGCCTCGGCCCACATCACCCCTGCGCGCAGAACAGAATCCCACGACCTGGCCGCAGCTGCCAGCTTTCCTCAAGCCCTCAGTGCCCAGTGTCTCTGCCACCCTTGGTCCACAGGGTGACCGTCATCCTTCGGGTCTCAGCTTAGCCTTCCCCACCCCACTGTACCTGCGCGTGTGCACAAACGCACGCCTCAGGCCTTCCTGACCCTACGCAGGGCTCCCCCACTGCACGACCTCCAGTGCCGTGCTCTCCCTGGGGAAGCACCCCCACCATGTATGTGCTCATTCCCTTGTCTGCTTGCTCCCCCACTATGGGCCCATGTGGGCAGCAACCAGATCTACTTCGTGTGCCTCAGTATCCCCACTACTTTATCCAGTGCCCAGCACATGGCACAGCCCCAGTAGGTATGTGGTGACTGATGAGCGAAGCAGCACTGTAGAGCCTTCTAACCACAAAGGAGAAAGGTCAAAGCTAAGAGGGGCTGCTCTCCGCCCCGCACCGTGAGAGGGCAGGGCCTCCATCTGGAAGCTCAGAAACACTTCAGCTAGAGACCCACTCCTACCTGTAGCCCTCCTTCCTCCGCTTTCCCTCCCCTCCCTCCTCCTCTGCCTTCCCCTCCCTCCTCTTCCTCCTCCTCCCTCCCTCCTGCTCTACCTGCTCCCCCCTGGGCTCCTTCTCCTCCTCCTTCTCCCTCCCCTGGCCCTCCTCTCCCTTCTCTTCCTCCTCCTCTTCCCTCATTCTTCTCTTTCTTCTCTTCACTCCTCCTCCTCCCTTTCTTCCTCTCCTCCCTCCTCCTTTCCCTCCTCGTCTTCCTCCCCCTCTTCTCCTCCTATTCCCCCTCCTCTTCTTCCTCCTCTGCTTCCTTCTTTGCCTCCCTTTCCTCCTCCCCACCCTCTTCTTCCTTCCCTCTCCTCTCTCTTCCTCCTCTTCCCCCCACTCCCTCTCCTCCCACTCTTTCTCCTCCCCCTGCTTGCCCTTGTCCTCTTTCTCCTCCTCCTCCTCCCACTTCCCTTCCATCTCCCCCTCCTAAAGGCATGAAAGAGTAGCCTGATCATCCTTCCCTGCCCACCTTTCCTGCACCCTTTCCAACACATCACAGGCCTCCCCTGTGTTTCCTGAATGTTTCACTTCAGTCCCACACCCCGTCTGATCTTCCTAGATGGGAGATCCTTTGGGGTAGCTGCCACCGCCATGCCTCAAGTTGGCCTGCCTTTATTTCAGCCTGGTCTTCCTTTGCCAGAGGATGGATACCTGGCGAGGACGTTCTGGTTCCAAAGCCTGGAGCTGGCAGCAGCTCTGGTCCCAGCATGGAGCAGAATGGGAGGAGACTGTAGCCCATGCGCAGGACACACACGGGCTGCATTGTGATGTGACCTGCCAGAGTCCTCAGCAGATTCTGTGACAGTGTCACCTGCTCCACACCAGGCTCTGCACCCCAGTGACATAGCTATTTGTGCCTGCTTCCAGTTGGAACCCTGCCAGGAGGTAGAGGATGAACTCGGTGCCCTCCCCAGCCCAAACTGGAGCTGCTGGGTGCTGGCAGGGCCAAATTCAGGATTCCTACAGGAATGGTCTGCACCGGTCCTCTGGAGATAGATTCAACCTGCAGGGTTGAGCATGAAAGAGAAAAGAGCATGGGGACCCTGAGTTGGAAAGCGCTACTGCAATATGAGCTCCCGCCACCTCCCTCCAACAACAGAGGAGCCCTCAGGAGACCCAGACCAGGCCAGCATGAGTTTCCAGGCCCACCAAAGTAACAGCAGGCCTGGTGAGCACTGGGTGGAGTTTACCCTGTGTTGCTGCAGGACAAGGCAGAAGGCCCTCACCAAGGAGGCAGCACCCAGTTCTCCTCAGCCAGGGTCTGTTCTTCAGCCAAATGGCCCCACTTTTCTGTGCTGGGAAGGTTGCCCTAGGATCCTTCTTCCAGTAAATGAGGTTGACTGCTGAATTTAAGAATCAAAAAATCCAAGGAAATGACAAACAAAGGAATCAAGATTGTGGCCAGTTTTTAAGCAAACAGAACCAGCCCTCACATCCTGGCCTCTGCTGTTTTCCTCCTGCCTGACATTTGCAGCCCTGCTCTCTGGACCAGAAGTATGTGGGTGTTACTGGAAAACCTGGGCTCTTTGGGGGAAAGACCCAACCCTCCCCAGCAGCACCCCTATGGGGCAGATGAGGAAGAGTCTGGAGCAGGCATCATGGAAATGTCACTTCCTCCAGCCATGCCTCCATCTCACTGGCAACACCAGAAAGGCCTTTCTTCCTGATGCTGACGGTCTAAAGATGGAGACCAGCCCTGGAACTTTTCAATCAGCAAGCATTCCCACTGCTCTGGTTTTGTTTTATTTTCTCTTGCGCGCTCGCTCCCAGCGTGAGTAATAACTGGCCTGTATGCCCGGATGAGTCAGGTCCGCTGGGGGCCCATTACCTCGCCCACACATAGCCCATTAACTCTTCCAAGGACCTGGCACCAGCCAGCTGTCTCCCCTCTTCGTGAAGCAAAGCCTGGGCTACTCAAGGACACTCCCTTGGGCCTGCTGCAATCATGCATGGCCACCTCATTTTCTTCACCTCCCTCCAAGCCCAGTTGCAGGTCTTGTCACCTCCCCTCAAATTGCTCCCCACTTCTCAACACGTCTCCCTGCCTCTGAGACCATCTGCCAGTCTATGCCTTCCCTAGCTGCTGACACATTGACTTCCTAAAACCAGACCTACTCGTGTTACAACTCAGCTCAAACACATTTTGTGGCTTCCCATTGTCCGAAAAGACAATTTAGATGGTGTTCCATTTGCACCTAAGGTCCAACCTTCTCTGGACTTCTTCTCCTGTGGGAGCCCTTCCTGTGACCTAAATACCCACGCACACCTGCCATCAGCCCCTCACGGATGTTGGATCCCCTACTGTGAAATAAAAGACTGAATCGGATTATGGGCAAAGTAAATAAACAGGCACTTCACAGAAGCAGGAAAAAAAAAAGGGGCCAATAAATATATGAAGAAACGCTCAACATCACTGGACATCAAAGAAATCCAAATTAAAACAACTCTGATATTCCATCTTACTCTAGAATGAATGACCATCGTCAAGAAATCAAATAATAACAAACACTGGAGAAGCAGTGAGGGAAAGGGAGCACTTCTACACTTCTAGTGGAGATGTAAACTAGTATGACCACTATGGGAATCAGTGTGGAATTGCCTCAAAAAAACTAAAACTAGAAATTCCATTTGATCCTGCTATTCCCTTTTTCTAGGTGTCTTCCCAAAAGAGTTAAATTCATCGTATTACAGTATTGATGTAGTCAGGGTTTACAGGGGACTACATTTAACACAGGACACAAATAGGATTATTTTACAACATTCACCCAAAAAGTCAAATTCAGAAGAGTGCAGATCTATCCACACATTAGCGACCCAAAGAATCCAGCTGAGGCCCTGGATCCCACTGCAACATCCCGCAAAAGAGCAGCTGAAGACTGAGAGCCCATGACAATGTCTCATCAAGTCTGTATCAAGGATGTGCACCAGGAAGACCCAAAGGTCAGTGGTGGAAGCTAGAAAGTCTGTGCCAGCAGAATGAAGGATCTGTGCCAACAGGCTGAGGGATCTGCACTGAAGCCAAGAAGCAATACTCAAAGTAAAGACCAGAGCATCCCCGAAAAGAACCTCAGCCATCCTCAGGGACAGCAAGGACCTGAGCTCCTCCAACAATGAGAACAGCTGAGCTCCTATCAGGAAAGCCAGCATGACAAGCTTCTTCAGGAGAATCAACAGCGCACCATCTTCCCCTCCAGTTCTCCTTTCATGCTGTTGGCAGCAATCCTCAGGTGGGCCCTCCACACCCAGCACCATGCTGACTCAGTTCAGCTGGGTGTTACACGTTGACTATTAGTTAATCCACCACAAGTATACATGCACATCCATGTTTATAGCAGAATGATTCCTAGTAGCTAAATATTGGAAGCAGCCATATGGCCATCAACAGATGAATAAACAGAGAAAATGCAGTATTTATGTGCAACAGAGTATTACTCTGCCACAAAGAAAGAAAAATTCAAGTCACTTACAGGAAAATGGATATACCTTGAGATCAAAAGGTTAAATGAAATAAGTCAGACATCCAAAGAATAAATAAAGAGCAAAATGAAAGGTAGATAATAGGAAATAAGGAGCTCTTCCTTAAATGGGGAGGGGATCAAGAGATAAAGGGACAAGAAGAAAGGGAATGATAAAGGAATTAAGATGCATTATGTGCATGTATCGACTCATGGAATGAAATCATTGTGTACTGCAAACATGCACTAATAAAATACATACATACATATATACATTCACACATACACACTGTCTTAACTGGTTAAGATTCAGCCCCTGTCCCCAGGCCTTGTTCCAGCCACATCTACTCCTTAAAGCCTCACCTAGCACCATGCCTTCAAAAAACACCCTTGCTGATGTGAATCTGCACGGTTTCCATCATGCAGAGAGTAGCCAGTTCTAATCCAGCTTCCTGGAGCCACTTTGTAAATGCTTGGAGGCCATTCTAAGAGAACTCAGTATCTAACCCTGGCCACAGAATAGCCACAGAAAGGCTCACTATGTAGCCACTGAAAATAAGTGATGGAAGAAAAGATTGCTATGAAAAGATGTTAATCATATAGTATTCTGGGAGAAAGGATTATGTAACAAGACACACCTGAAATGATAAAATACGTGTATAGGAAAAGAGCCTGGAAAATCCTACAGCCAAATGCTGACCAAGGCTTTTTTGAAAATTTGAGCAGTAGTGTTATGAGTAATGTTCATGTTCTTATTATTATTTTCAGTAGCTTGTATGTATAATTGTATAATAAAATGTGTACTTTTAAAGGTTGACTGATTTTTCTGGATGCTATAGTGAAGGGTGTAGTTTCCCTTATTTCTTTCTCAGTGAGTTTGTTGTTTATGTACAAGAATGCTATCATTTTTGAGTGTTGACCTTGTATCCAGCTACATTACTGAATTTGGTTATTACATCTAGAAGTCTTTCAATGGATTTTTGGGGGTCTTCCATGTAAAGCATCATCTCATCTGCAAATAATGATAATTTAACTTCTTTCTTTCCTATCTCTATTCCTTTTATTTCTCTCTCTTGTCTAATTGCTCTGGCTAATGTTTCCAGAACTAAAGTGAGCTACAGAAATCATCCCTAAAATTCATCTGGAACCAGAAGAGACCTAGAATAGCAAAGGCAATTCTGGGCAACAAAGGTAAGGCAGGAGGCATCATAATCCCTGACTTGAAATTGTACTACAAAGCTACTGTGACAAAATTAGCATGGTACTGGAAAAAAAAAAAACAGACCTGACTATCAATGGAGTAGATTAGAACATACAGCCACAACTACAAATACACTCAACCACCTCATCTTTAACAAAGGGGCCAAACTTGTACACTGGAAGAAAGATAGCCTCTTTAATAAGTGGTGCTGGAAAAACTGGCTTTCCATATACTGTAAACTAAAACTAGATTCTTGTCTATCACCATGCACTAAACTAAAATCAAAATGGATCAAAGATCTGAATATTAAAACAGAGACACTAAATCTGCTGGAATACAAAGTAGATAAAAATCTTGACCACATAGGAGTAGACAGAGAGTTCATGAACAAAAATCAAACTGCATGGGAAATGCTTCCCAGAATCAACAACTGGGATCTCTTCTTACTAAAAAGTTTTTGCATGTCAAAGGAAATCTCCAACAGAGTGAAAAGAAAACCCACGAATTGGGAAACTATCTTAGCCAACTTTCCCTCAGACAAAGGACTTCTATCTAAAACATACAAAGAATTAAAAAAAAAATCAGGCCCCCCAAAATTCAAGAACCCAATCCAGAAATGGGCATCTGAGATGAATACACACTTCTCAGAGGAAGAAATACAAATGGCAAATAAATATATGAAAAAATGTTCAACATCAATAGTCATTTGGAAAATGCAAATTAAAAGAACACTGAGAGTCCATCTCATCCCAGAAAGAATGGCCAACATCAAGAAATCAACCAATAACAAATGCTGGAGGGGCTGTGGGGAAAAAGAAACTCTTCTGCACTGTTGGTGGGAGTATAGGCTGGTGCAACCACTGTGGAAATCAGTGTAGAGATTCCTCAAGAAGCTAGGATTAGAGATTCCATTTGACCCAGCTATCCTGCTTCTGGACATTTTCCCAGAAGAACTGAAAACATCATACCACAGTGATACATGTGCACCCATGTTTATAACAACACAATTCCTAACAGCCAAATCTTGGAAACAACCCAAGTACCCATCAATCAAGGAATGGATAAAAAAGATGTGGTATTTTTATACAATGGAGTACTACTCAGTTATCAAGAAAGATTGCATCGAGACTTTTATAAGTAAATGGACACGACTTGAGACCAAACTTATAAGTGAAATAAATCAAACTTACATGTGTAAATACCATACTGTCTCCCTAGTGTAAGAAACTGAAAAAGTATATATGATCCAAAATCCACAATATATACTGTGTAAGGGTAAGAAACTTCTCAAAGTGGAAAAGTAATTGGGAAAGAGGAAAGGAGAAAGAAGGAAGGGAAAGGAAAAAGACATAAATTTGTGTATTTGTATACATAAGATAGCTAAAATGACTATACTACTAAATGTATTAGTTATTGGAAAAGAACAGTTAATACTCATATGATTAGATCAATTTTACATGTCTATATCTGTTAATCTAAACAACCATGTTGAAGATAACGATATGCAATATTACAACCATTGTCAAATTCCTGTCATCTTGTTTTGTAAACTGATAATGTTATTGTATTGGATTTGTTGTTGTTGCTTGTTTGTCTCTTTTGCTTTTTGCTTTGCTTTTCTGTGTTTTATTTTTCTCTTAAATAAAAATAAATACATAAAAATAAAGATTGACTGATTATATATTTTAAAGCATTTTGGAGCCAAGAGGTGAGTTCTTTGAGCTCTTTTTGTACTCCTCACAGAACTGGCTATACAGAGCCAGTAGCACTCAGGTGTAGGGGTGAAGGAAGAGGACAGGGGCAGGCCTCTAGCATCAAACCATTTGGATATGAAGGGTGGTGACAGGGACATAGAGGAGGTGACTTGTTTAAGGTCACCCAGCTAGTTCGGGACACAGCCAGGATTGAAGCCAACATTTACTTCTTACACCTGTCAATGCATTAATAAAACAACTGGAGTCATCCTTTACATGGAAAACCAGTTTTTCGAAAGCCCAGCCACAGTGGGCCAATTCTGGTTCTTTCGTGAATCGATTTGAACTCGACTTGAACCCCATGGGCAGTGTCCCGCTGAAAGGCTGACGAGTCCCACGACTCACATAGGACTCAAGGAGGCTCTTGCTTAGCTGTTTACTGAGCCAGCAACCAAGCAGTGTCAAGAACAGGGTGATATGGTCTCTGAGTCCCAACCTTGTCCTCAGGAGGTGAGAACAAAGTTCAGAGGCCTGTGCAGCTTGCAAGAAGAAAACAGCTTGGCCATCACATGCCCTTTGCACCACTTGGCTGGTAAAGCGGCCAGGTCAGCACTCTGGAGTCCTCCAACACCCATCAGAAGGGTCACATTGCCACTGCATGGTCAGGTACCCTGCCCATGGGGTTCAGGTCAGTCACACCAGTCACAAAACATCAGGTGAATGGGTATGTCAAGTGGACTCTGCCACTGGCAATTCCAGGACAGAAAAAACAATCAAATATCCTTTCACCTCTGAGATTCCATGTTATGGTTGATACATCGTGTCAGTTTGAGAAGCCTAGAAGCTTAAGTAACTCAGCAGCTCTATATCCTGGGGTGTAGAGGACTAGCCCTTACTACTCTAGGATGTTGTTCATTGTGTCAACTTGAGAAGTTTAGAAGTTTAACTAAGAGATTCAGCAGGGAGCCAAGGTCCTTACTTTATAAACATCCTCAGCCTGTGCAAGAGGAGGGCACAGAGGTGGTGTGAGTGCTATATCCACCCTGGGGGGATGGTAGCCTGCTTACCATACACGGGAGGAAATAAACCTTGCTCTTCCCCCCTTTTGCTGTCTTCTGCCACCTTGAAGTGTTGCCCATGTGTCATGCCACCCTGCCTTGGAGCCAGTTGATTATGGACTGACACCTCCACAAACTGTGAGTCAAATAAACCTTTCCTGCCTTAATTTTGGGTGTCGGGTATTTTCTCCCAGCAATGAGAGAAAAGTAACCAAGACATTGAGTCATAGTGACACACAGTCAGGAACTGTGCAGGTTGAGGACAGAGAGAGGAGGCCTATTGCTATAGCCATGTCCAGCATTAGGGGCACCTGTGCTTGTAGCACAGTCTGTGTCCAAAGCCAGTGCTGTTGGCAGAGAAAGCCACGGTGTCCATGCCCAGCAGCACTATCTTAGAGGCACCCCACAGCATGACCAGGTGTTCGTTATTTATAGCTGCAGAACCTCCAAGCTCTGGGATGGTTGTAGTAAATTTCTTTTCCAATTGAAATACACAAAGTCACTATTCAGAGCCCTGCAGAAACAGGCAAATATGGCAGAGATGGCAAGTACCCATCAAATACCCCCGTGCTCCCCTCTGCAGCCTAGCCTCTTTTGCCTTTGTATTTAGGCCACGACACTAGTTCTAGCCAACAAACAGAGCACAAATGAGAAGTGTCAGTTCTGGATCTAATAAATTTACCACCATGGCCACCCTGGAAACCACATGTAGCGACATCAGCATCGCAACAGGGAGCAAGCCTGATTCTCTGAGTCACCAACCAAGTGACATCAGAAAGCGCACAAAGAAGGAATGTGTCTGTAGTGGCTCAACTTGACCGTGGCAACTTGGATGGCTTGGGAGCCACCTAGGGGATTAGTAAAGCATGCTCTGGGTGTGTCTGGGTGGCATAACACTAGGTACTGCACATGCTCCCTGGCCCCCTCTTCTCTGGCATTGTCCCATGCTCTGCTTCCCAGCCAGTGTAAATGGAATATCTTTGCTCCACCAGGTCCTTATGCCAGGATGTTCCTGCCTCAGAGTCTTCCTATCATGGACTGAACCCCCTGAAACCATGAACCAAATTACACCGCTCCTCTAAATTGTGGGTGTCTCAGGACTGAGAAAGTCTCAGGACTGAGAAACATCGTGCCATGTCTGTCTGTGGGAATCTGAATCACTGGTCACTGAGTAGAGAGAAGCCTGCCCACCTACCTCTGGCAGCACGAAGAACAAACAGACACATACGCCCCCAAGATTACAGACTTATATGTGGCTGCAGGTGAAAGCACAACTATCCTGACTGTCACAGCAAGATCGAGATCAGGAAAAGGATAGACAGCACAGAGCACAGTAAATAAGAAGGAGAATGACTGGAAATAATACTGACATTATCACTGATGTGGGGAAACTTGTGATTTTTGGCTAAGGGTGATGAAAGCAATGGCAGCTCTTTGAAACAGAAGCAAAGAGCTATGTACCCAGGCAAGGTGCCTTCTACATGGCACACAGACTCGGGAATTGGATGGGACTCCAGAGGCCTCTGCTCAGCCCTCAACTGCTGTCCCATGCTTCCCATCCCCATGCTTTTATGGAACTATTGGCCTCTTCTTACACAATTCCTTTGGCAAGAAGTATGCTTCTTCCTAAAACTTGCAGTTTTATTTTGGGATTGCACTATGCATTAGTTACTTTTCTCTGTTGCTGAGACAAAATACCCAACACCCCGTTAAAGTAGGCAAGGTTTATTTAGCTCACAGTTTGTAGAGGTTTCGGTCCATAATCAGCTGGCTTCAAGGCAGGGTGACATGGCAGAGGGCCAACCATTCAGGGTTGCAAAAAACAGCTAAAGCAAAAAGAGCCAAAAAGGGGGAAGAACAAGGTTCTTTTCCTCCCTTCTATTATATGCAGGCTATCCAGCCTAGGGTGGGTCCTTTGTACCCACACCATCTCCCTACCCTCCTCTTGCACAGGCTGAGGATGTTTACAAAGTGAGGACCCCAGCCCCCTGCTGAGTCCCTTAGTTAAACTTCTAAACTTCTCAATTTGACACAATGAACCGACCATTGCAACAATCAAGAGTATAAGCAGTCACCCAAGGACATGTCCTCTACACCCTAGGATACAGAACTGCTGACTTACTTAGTTAACCTCCTAAACTCCCCGAGTTGACAACAGTGTATCAGCCATTACACACTGCACTTTGTTTTCCTGAAACCTCTATCTAGTACCAACCCCAGCAAGCCTGAAGATGATCCCTAGGGAGCTGTCTGCCCTGGGAGTACCCACTGCACACACAGCACCCTGACGTCCATCCCCACAGAGCTGGATTGTGAAAGCAGACCGACGTATGAGTGTGCAGAGGCAGGATCTCTGCCAGCTCGGGCCATGCCAGGGATGCATTCCCAAGACCCCTCATCTACATCACCTTCCTCGTGTGTGCCCTGGAAGGAACAAGGGAACATTTGCATCTCAGGCCTGCCTCCATCTGCCTGCTCTGGCCACGTCCCCAGCCTAACCTTCAGCTCCATGAGCTGATGCAGCAGGAATTTATTTACAAGCTCATTATCCCTGTGACTCACGTCCAGCCTGAGTTGGGGTATAACAAGGGGCTGAAGAGCAGTCCTTCAGGCAACTGGGGCGGACCTGGGCCAAGACAGGCAGGGCCTCTCCACTCCAAGAGGGCAGATGGAAGCAGAGGATGGGAGGTGCCAGCCCTGGAGTTTGTTCTGGCTCCAGCAATTTTAGGGCTTTTCTAAACTCTGGCTTCAGTCCAGCACAGAGGCCTCAAATGGAAGTTTTGGCTGGGAATGCAATCTTGATTTCTAAGTCCCAGAATGTTGCATGGAACTATATATGGGAGAGAAGCACTATAAACATTTTTCTGATTTCTGTCCCAGCAGTAGGTGCTGGCCCCCTGGCCCTGACTCCTTCAGCCTCTAGAGTGGGAGGTTTTACACAAAGGCAGGTGATGATGATTATCTCATTCAAATTCCTCATACAATTATTAATTTCTTTATTCAGAGCACATGAGTTTAGCCTCATCCATTTGTGAGAAGGGGTCAAGACTCTGAGAACCGACATAAGGTTGACTGGCAGTAAGTGAACAAACCCAGAACTTCAACCCAGGTCCTTAATTCTAAAGCCATTGCTCCATCCAAGTCTCAGTACAGTGGTCCAAAGGAGGGGCATTCCGAGAGCACCAGTGAGTGCTGAAACCTCTGATAATGTCAACACTATACATCCGATAGATACAGAACTTTGAAAAAGTTTAATTTACAAATAAATTAGGCATAGTAAGAGATTAGCAACAATAATTAAAGGTAAAATATAATGATTATAACTAAAATATACTGTAACAAAAATCATGTGACTACACTCCCTTCTCTCTCTCTCTCTCTCTCTGTCTCTCTCACAGCTTACTGTATTGTACTTGAACACAAGCACTGTTATACTACTTGACAACTGAATTATCTGATACCTGAGATGGCTACTAAATGACTAATGGGCAAGTGATGCGTACAGCAGGACGTGCTGGAGAGAGGCATGGTGCATATCCCAAGCAGAGCAGAGGACAATGGCACGCTACTCAGACTGCCACACAACTGAAAACATGAATTATTCCTTTCTGAAATTTTCCATTTAATATTTTCAGACCATGATTGAGTGCAGGTAAACTAAACTGTGAAAAGCTAAAGCACAAATGTGGGAGATGGCTGAGACTGCCTCCTCTCTCTGGTTGCCTTGTGAGAGCAATGCTGTGCTTGCCTAGGTTTACTCAAGAAAACAGAAACTGTTTAGGTTTTTCAAGTGGGAAGGGATTTAATATGAGAAATATGTGCTTGGTGCATAATGTGTAAATTTTTCCATGAGTCTCCTCCTTCCTGTATCCATGTCAGAGGATTTTAAAATGGGGCTTGTCTTGTGATTTAGTCTGCTCAATAGAATATGGCAGAAATAATATGGCACCCATCCACACTCAGTCCTCAAGGACCTGGCATTCTTCCACTTGTTTCTTTGGAACCTGCACCGTGACATGTGTACAAGTCAAAGGCAACCTGCTAGGCAATGGGAGACATGTGAAGTACCGACAAGTCCTCCCCATTAAGGCCTTCCAGCTCAAGACTAAATGGCCTCTGGGCCACCTTTTAGCTGATTCAGATGCATCAGTGTGCTCAACCAAGACCAGAAGAACCACCTCGCTGAGCCCAGCCCAAGCTCTGCACCATGACATTGTGAGCTAAATATGTAACTGTTGATTTAACCAACTAAATTTTGTAGCAATTTATTATGCAGAACATGCTAACGGAGAGAGTACTTTTTAAAATTTTGGGACAGCTAAATAAATGAAGGGTGCTAGATATATAAATAGGAAGTTTCTTTGCAAACTTTCAGAAAATAAAAAGTCACAGGTTTGGCAGAAATTGCTTCAGTGATCACAGATGCCTGGATCAGTTTTGATTCACAGGAAAATTCCAAGGTTAAAATCGCCTATCAAAGTCCACAAATCTACCCACCACAGCTAAAGGACAATGATATGGTTTCTGCTTATTCTCCATATTTTGAATCACATGAAACTGACTCTAATTGGCAGATTCTAACCTGGAAACTTCATAAGAGCAATTCCCGGACATGTAGTTTCCAAATTTCCAGCCCCTGCTACAGAGAAGAGCTCATGAATGTGGAAAAAGTGGCACTGTTTACAAACTGGTAAACTGAATCCAAAACCAGTAACCAGACCCAAAAATCAACTCTCCCAGGTACTGTCTTGAAGATACTGAGTATCAGAAATGATTTTCTGTCCTTCTAGGGTTCCCTCCACTCCTCTATGTGGGCATTAGTTCTCCTTTTGGGAAGATACAGGCATTATTGGCTTATTTAGTTCTCATTCAGACCTCCCTGCCAGCTCCTTATGAAGGTAAGAAGAGATCACCAAAGTGTGCACCCCTCTCTCCACTGAATGGCAGAAGGCTGTGACAGAGCTGGATGAGCTTACTGAACATGTGCATTAGATCAACCTTACCTTCTCTCTAAACATGCTGGGCAATGGAGTAATAGTGAATGTCCAGACACCTGAAGGAGCAGGAGGGTTTGGAGAAGTCCCCAGAAATGAGGACAACCTGTTTAACCCCCTCAACTATCACCCATCCTTCCTGGGTCTCTAGCAGCAACTTTGGGAGAGAAGTAATTGACCCAATCCAATTCTTTCCTTTGCAGAAATGAGGAAACTGGCCTAGGGGCACTGCCAAAGCCTAGGAGTAGCAGAGTAGAAGTAAAAGTCTTGGAGTTCTTTATTCATTATGTCATGCTGGCCTGATCATTAGTGCCCAGTTTTAAGACAAAAAGACAGGATTTGAAGGTCAGGGATGCTCTGAGATTTTGAATTTGTAGGAAATATGGACATAGAGATGCCTGAGGAATCTCTTCTAACAGGAGGATTGCCTTTGTCCATTTTCTGTTCCTGTAACAAAATACCTGAGACCAGGTAATTTTATAAAGAAAAGGAGATTATTTGGCTCACAGTTCTAGAGGCGTGAATTCCAAGAGTCCGGTGCCAGCATCTGCTGTCTTTGCATGGCAAAGGTTATCATGTGGTAAAATAAAGCGTACTTGCCAGCTCAGGTCTGTCTTCTTATAAAGCCACTAATGCTTCCTGATGATCCACTCCCATAGCCTCATATAATCCTATTTATGTCCCAAAGGTCCCACCTCCAACATATGGCTTCTGGAATTAAATCTTCAACACATGAACTTTTGGGGACACATTCAAACCACAGCAAGGATTCTCTTCCATGCCTCCCTTGGCAGCCAGTCTCCCCAGCAGTGACTTGATCCTGACCCTCTCTGAACAATCTCATCCACTCCTATGAGCTCAATTACCACCAGATTACCAGTGGCTCCAAGATGTGTATCTCCAAGCCCACACAGCCAGCTTCTCACTGAATATTGTTGCTTGCATTAGTAAAGTCTTCTACCTCTACATGTATTCAAGCTCAGATCCTTTGTCTAAACCAGTAACAATCACCACCAGTTTAATGTGTGTCACCCCAGTCCACCAAGCCAAGTCTTTCCCCATCTCCCTGTTGGATTTCCATAACAAGCTCTACCTGCTCTCTTAGCTTTCAGTAGTGTACCCCTGCAACCAAGGATTCCCATCACTGTGGGGGGAGCTTCTCAATCCCATACCTTCCGTAACACTGGCTTGGTGAATATACTGTATAGACCCTGCCACCCAGAGGACAACATCCCAGCTCCTTGGCATGTCATCCAATGCCCCTCTTCTGCTGGCCTCCTTCAACATCTCCAAAGCCATCACCTCCCACCTCATTCTTGGGATGCGCAGTGCTGCCTGGGTTGTCCAACGCTGCCCAAGCACATTTATGCCACTAAACTGAAACACTCTGTACCAGCCCACCAGCAAGTCTAAGCTAGGTGTTCTTGTGGCCTGTCCCAGTGCTGTGCCCTTACCATCCTTCTTGGTATTAATATCTTAACATTTCTGTCTATCCCAGAAGACTAGGAACTCCACCAAAGCTGAGCAACTCAGTTAGACTTGTTTTTACATCTGCAGTGTGCTGGGACTGGCCACCAATACATGATTGCTGTACAGAATCAGAGATTTCCCAGGTACGGTAAAGGTCAAGGCAGAGAGTGTGTTCACTGTGCAGCAAAAGTGGGCTTGCTATGAGCCAGATAGTTTGCAGACGTTTAATCCTCACCACAACCTCCACAACAATTACCACCATTATTGCCCCAATTTATACATAGGAAACTGAAACTTAGGTTAAATGACTTGCCCAAAGCATTCAGCTATCCTATAATGAAATCAGGGTTTAAAACCAGGTGGTCTACAACCTTAACCATTAGACAGAGCCTCTGTGTGTGCATCCTCCATGGTAAAATCAGCTCCATTGCCACAGGCCAAGGGTCACAGTCATGTGGAACCTCTTTCTCCATTGGGAGGAATGCTTGGCTCACTAAATGAGCTTTCTCACTACAGGACTTTTCAGAGCCTTTCATGCACGTGGAGAAAAAGCTATGTAGTGTTTCCTGAATCTGTCAGAACACAGAGCATTTTATTTCTCAGGCATCTGTCAGGAGCGATGAATCACGGAACACACTTTGGCAAACATTGACTCCTGGAACCCATCCCTCCAGAGGCCTGGCTGCCCTTGTCTTCCATGAGACAAAGCAGACTCCTGTAGCAAATTTCCCTCCCTGCTGAAGTTAGCACAAGTCCGTTTTTATTACTCTCAACAACAGAACCTCCAGGAGGCCATCCCCCAGAGCTGGCTAGGACCAAGGACACTCAGGTGGACATAGTGAGTGAGGAGTGTGTGGAGCTCTGGCCTGGCAGGTGTGGCCCCCAGACCACAAGGGTCTACCTGGATGTAGCATGCTACCATACTCATGGCTCTTCATGATTCTAGCTCTCCTTCCTGATATGAAATGAGCCCCTTTTCCATAAATACAACTGTGACTTGTGCTTTTGGATTCCTGTGGTTGTGGTTGTACCCTTTGACATTTTTCTCATGTCCCCGTAGACTGCAAAGAGTCAGTCTCCCTCTGGGAAGTTGAAGGAGGGGATCACATTCCCCTATCCCCCCACTTACCTCCTCCTCTGACACACATGCACAGGAGCCCCTACTTCTGCTTAGCCCCTTCCAGTTTATTCTCCAGATTGACCAAGGACTTGAGGTCAGCGAAGCTGTTATCCATGAGCAGTGAGTGTCCCACACTGGCCTGAAGGCCACAGATCACCCTGCTTGTCACCAACCTTCATCCCAGTGGACCCCCACCCCTGGTGATCTGTACCTGCAGTTTGATCTGGCAGCTGACAGCCTATTTGCATTTGGATTAAGCTGGTTAGTTACTCAGAAGGTCACTGCAAGAGTGAACAGGATCATCCTAGTCTCTCCAATGCCCCGCCACAGTCAGTCCCCACTGCCTTTAGGGAGCCTCTACTAAATCTGGCGTGTCCCAGAGTCACCCAGAGGACAGAGGGAGATACCTTGCATGATCTCCAAGGATAGGCCATAGGCACCTTAGCCTTAGCCTTGGGCTCTTGGGCTCTTGCCCTTAGGAATTCTGAAACAACCATGCTGCCAGGAAGCCCAAGCAAGTCAAATGTCAAGGTCACATGGAGGTCAGGAGTGCTGGTCAGACTCCTGCTGCTCTGGTCATCCCAGCCTAGGGACAGACATGGGAAAGAAGGAACTACCTTACATGTGAAAGAGAGTCCCTCAGACAGCCCCAACCATTCCTGCCACCATGGAAAACACAGCCCTGCCAAGATCTGTCAGAACTCCTGTCACAAAGAATCCCAGCAAAATAAGAGTGTAGAGGTCTCAGGTGCCTACATTTTGAGGAGGTTCATCATGTGGTAATAACCAATCAGTCCATGTTACCTCGGTAGCTTGGATTTCTTCCTCTTTCCAGGTTTCTGTCACAAAGAATGCACAACTCGCCTCTGTTTCAATCACAACTGTAAGAGGAAGGGATGGAGAGGTGGGTAAAGGAAGAGAGGATGAGGATAAAGATGAAGAAAAAGGAGAAAGAAAAGAAAAGGAAGGAGGGGAAGAAAGAGAAGAGGAGAAGGAGAGGATAGGACAACATTCTGTCTATCCAGCCTTCTCTCAAGCTTCCACCTTCTCTCTCCTTTCCTTCACAGCCAAGCTCTATGAAAGTATTTATCGCACCAAATCCTATATAACCCATCCTCTCCTAGGCATAGCCTTACACACTCACACACTCAGCAGAATTACACCCATCCTCCCCAAGACCCTTACAATCCAATGAGGTACATCAACTGCTCTTGCCTAAGTCAGAATCCAAACCCTCCATGTCAGCGTAGCCTTCCACACCATGGGTGCTGAACCATCCCCTTGGCTGGCTCCTCCAATATGGCACTCTCTGGGTGTTTTTCTAAGACTCTACCTGCACAGTCTCTGTCTCCATTATGGCCTCCTCTTCTTCTGTGCACTCTATTATTTTTGCTGGGGAGCATATAGATAGTACAGTTTCAACTTTCAAAAGATGTAAAATTGTGTATGCTGAAAAGTTTCCTTTCTCGCTCCTATCTCCCAGCAGGGATGAGGTATGTTCCTCTCTACAGAGGCAACCATTATCAACTTCTCACACAGTATTCCACAGACAAAGCACATCTAAGCACAGCTATACACACACAAATATCTACAAACTCTACAATATCTTACACACACATACACACGCGCACGCGCACGCACACACACACACACACACTCACACTGTATTCCTCACAAGAACAGCAGCATTCTATCATACACTGGAGTGTATCTTCTTTTCTTCACAATATACTTAGGGAATCTTTCCATATCGATATATCACGAACTCCTTACTCGTTTCTTCTACCCATATGGTACAATTTTCTATGCATGTACCTGATTTATTTTAACATCCCTCTTTTGAAGCCCATTTGGTTGCTTTCAATGTTTTGCTCTTACGAACGATGCCATAACTAATCTCATATGCATCATTTTTCATGTGTGTGGAGAAATTCTTAGAAGTAGAATCATTGGGTCAAAAGCACATGTCAAGTCAATAAATGTTGCCAGACATAACCCGGCCAAGCTGTACCATTTCCACTGCCATGAACAATGTATGCTGATCTGTTTCCCCTCACAGTGTGCTAGGAAGCATGTTGATCCCGGCCAAACCAAAAGATGAACATGGTATTTTAGAAGAACTTGAATCATGTCCCTCTCTTTAGAAGTAAAAGGGACATCTCATCAAAGGTTTTGGTAATTCTTCACTCGTCCATCTTTCTTTTGTTCTTGATCTGGGATTTGTATAAATTCCAGTTTATGGAAATCCATGTCCTCAGGAGTGGCACACTTTGTCAGTTATACATGCTGCCAGTGCTTCGTAAGTCTGTCTTTTGACTTAGTGTGTGTTGGGTTTTTCCAAGCAGTTTTGTCTTAATAGTTATCCATCTTTTATGACTTCTGGGTTGTGTGTCATCCTTAGAAACATCTTCACACTCTGAGAGTTTAAAAATTCTTCCATGTTTCTCGTACACTTCTGGTTTCATTTTGCAACATTTCCCTCTTTGTTTCATATGGAGTTTATTCCTGTATAAAGTATAGGATATGGGTCCACCTTTTCTTTTTTTGAGATGGTTCGCCAGTTGCACTGACCTCATTGATTGAATAATGCATTTTCATACTCAGTTTGAAATACTATGTTACCTTAGGCTAAATTCTCATGTGTAATTTCTGGAACTCTGCTCTGTTCTGCTGAATTACCCAGCACCACATGGCTATAATACAGTTTCATATCTAATAGGCTAGGCTCCCACTCATTTTGGAGTCTTTTTCAGATATATCTTGACTACTCCTGCTGTCAAACACTGTGAAGTGTCTACATGGGTTTTGATTCTGTTTGCAAACTAGCAGGTTAGCCTGTCCAGTTTCCTGGGTGCTGGCAGGGACACAGATTTCTGGGTCAGAGACAAAGGGCTTTATTAATCACACCAATAGCAGTAGACAGAGTACCAGTATTTGTAATGGTCACACAAGTTCCAGATGGCACGGGGAACACAAAGAAGCCCATGTATGTGTTGGTTACTTCTCTCTCATTGCTGAGACAAAATACCCAAAAATGCCCAAAATTAAGGAACAAAAGGTTTATTTAGCTCACAGTTTATGGAGGTTTCATTCCATACTCAACTAACTCCAAGGCAGGGTGGCTCATGGCAAAGGGCAACAGGTCATGGTGGCAGAAAACAGCAAAAGCAACAAGAGCAAAAAGGGAGGAGTGCTGAGAGAAGGCTCTTTCCATCCCTTAAATTGCATGTAGGCCACCCACCCTAGGGTGAGCACAACACTCACACCCATAATCCCAGCATTGAACCATGAATCAATCACAAACTCTAGAAGCCTGGCCCCATGATTGCATGAGGCTTTGCGGGGACTTCCAGACATAAACTATAACAATGTGATACCCGCACATGTTAGAGAAGAAAAATCTTGATGGAGAAAATCCAAATCTTTTACAACAAGCAGTAAGCCTGCCTGCTTCCTGTCCCAGGACATTGCATTTTTCCCTTACTGGGCAGTAAGCAGATTTGTCCCCTGCTCCCGAGGGCAACACTATAGCCCAAGCATCCTAGAGTCTGAACCAGGGTAGCAGTGACATGAGAGTTCTGCAGAGATTTGTCTCTCAACACTACTTTATTTTTTCATATGAATATTAGAATCAGTTTTTCTAAACACCAACAACAAAGGCTTTATTTTTATTGAGAATCTTATTAAATGCCAAATTATCTGAGGGAGAATGGATAATTCCATGACGTTCACTTTTCCACGCTTTTATTTAAATGCTTTTTTGTCCCTTGGAAGCATTTTAATGCTTTCTCCACTTAGATTTTGCACTTTTCTTCTTATGTTTATTCCTAGGTTTTTATCTTTTTCGTTGCCACTATAAATGTTTTCTATTCCCATTTTATCCTCTAACAGGTTGTCATTAATTCTTGCTCTTTAAATGAATGGTTTTCCTCCAGGGTCTCTCCTCGACTTTCTCTTCTTCTTACTTGAAGATTTCCCCAGATGATCTCAGTGAGCATCTGCCGGCTGATGCCTCCCACGCTGTCGTCTCCAGCCCTGGGCTTTCGAAGGAGCTCCTGGCATGTATGCCATACGCACACCCCAGGCCCTTCGAACCCAGCCAGCTCTGAAATTAAACTCCTCATCCTTACCCCAAACCATCTCCTCTCTGGGGCTCTAGTCTCCATCAGCATTGCCACTCTTCCCCCAAGTGCCCCAGCAACAGAAGGAGGGGTTCCCTTCATGCCCTTTTCCAATCAATCATTAAGTCTCATCCATTCTGACTCCTCAATTCCTTCTCAACCTGCACCCTGACCTCCATCCTCACTGCTATAGCCTGAGCTCCGTGCTGGTGACTGTGGCACCCCCAAGTGATTGTCACTCTTGCAACTCCTCTCTGCTGTTTCTCCTCACCCCGCTGCAAGAGTGGCCCATAGTATGGATCATCTGTGCCCAGTGGCTCCAGGAAAAGAGAGAAACCAGTGTGGCCTCCTTGGCTGGCCATTAATGACTTCCCCACTCCAGTCTTGTGAACTTCGTGGTTTCAGTTCCCTCACTGTCCTGCACCTCTGCTTGGACTGTGACCTGCACCAGGAGTGTCTCACCCATCGTACCCCTGGCTACTGCTCCTCCCTCCCTAAGCATTCAGCTCTGGCACAGCTCCTGCAGATTTCCCAACACTCTCATCTGGATAAGATGCTTTTGTTCAGTCATTCATTCACTTCTTCATTTCAGTAGCCATTTATTTGGTTTTCCATTTGAGAAGTTCTCAGGCAGAGATAGCAAGGTGAAATGAGCACAAGTCACTGCCCTCAGGGGACTCACTGCCTGGTTGCACCACTAGGGAGGCTGGTTAGAAATGTGGGTGTTCAGATGACATCCCAGACCTTTTCAATCAAGTGCGCCTGGAAAAGACTCCCTCGTGAGCCAAGTGAATGGGAAGGTTTAAGATGCATGGGTCTGGGTGAATAGTGAGAAATAATAAATGAGAAAAGGGCAATGTCAGGGGATTCTGAGAACATGGTGAGAGCCAGCAGCTGAACATAGAGGTGGAGAGGGGGACACAAGAGAGCTCAGGACAGAAATGCCCACCGAGTTGGAATTGGGGAGGGGGGCTCCCGGGTCCAGGGCACAGATTGAGCAAAGGCATAGAGGGGAATGTGTTGCTGGGAAAGGCATGGAGGACCTACTGGCTGCTAAATGTGAGATCTTCGCAGGACCACAAAGGTGACCCTAGACACCCAGTCATGCCCTCAACCAATGACAGTGACTGCCAGGCCATCATTCTTGGGCATGCTCATTGAGTGGTGTTATGGTTGATACATTGTGTCAACTTAAGAAGTTTAGAAGTTTAACTGAGAGACTCAGCCAGGGTTCTTACTTTGTAAATATCTTCATCCTGTGCAAAAAGAAGGCAAGATTTGTGAATGCTATACCCACCTTGGAGGGGGGTGACCTGTGTACAATATAAGGGAGAAAAAGAGGCTTGCTCTTGCCCTCTTTTTGGCTGGTTTTGCTTGCTGCTGCCTTGAAGTGTTGCCTCAGTGCCATGCCACCCTACCTTAGAGCCAGCTGGTTATGGACTGAAACCTCCAAAACCTGTAAGCTAAATAAACCTTTCCTTCCCTAATTTTGGGTGTCAGGTATTTAGTCTCAGCAACGAGGGAAAAGTAACCAAGACAGAATTTGGTACCAGAGGAGTGGGGTCGTTGCTGTGACTGTACCTGACCATGTGGTTCAAGAACCTTTGGGAAAGGGTAGTGGGAAGAATTTAGAAAAGTTCAGAGGTGCTGCATGAATGCATAGAGTTAGAACAACTTAAGATGGTCTGCATAGGAGATTCTGGTCAGAGCTCAGGAGACCAGAAAGCTGATAGAAAATCTGCCAGTAAAGACCAGGCTCAGGAGGTTTCTGCTGGGAAGAAGGACTGCATTGGTGGTTGGACTCAAGATGATGTGTGTTACAGATTGGCAGAAAGTTTGTCTGCATTCTTCTCATGTCCAGAGGCTTTGCCTGAGACTGATATTAAGGACAGTGGGCTGATAAACTTGGCAGAAGAAATTTCAAGGCAGTTGAATGTTGAGGCTGTGGCATGGCTACTGTTGGGGGGCTTATAGCCTAATTTATGTTGCAAATTAAGAGCAAAGAGCCAAGCATGGTGATTTAAAACGTTGTGGGTTTGGCCAGAAAGGAAGCTCCAGTAAAGCTGTGGACTACAAAGATAGAACTGAGGAGATCTTGATTGCTGAGAAGGAAGAAGAAAATAGAAAAGATGGCCTGGGGGCATCACAGGAAGCAGCAGGTCCCCATGCTTTGCAGCCTCAAAACTGCAAAAGTGAAAGACTTTGCTTAGAGGAGAAAGCTGCAGAGCACCATGTTCCAGAATGGCAGCAGAGGCCCCACGAGGTTCCATAATGGTGGCAGCATAGAGAATCTGTTCCTCACAATCAAGTTCAGAGTGCCCAGTGATCCAGGCACTTGACTCCTACAGTCAAGAGAGAGGAAAACCTGGCTACTGCTCCAGCTAACAGCAAACCTTGGCATCATCCATATGGTGCTGGTTTTATGTGCATACAGAATGCAAGAGTTCTGAGGTTGAAAAGGCTTCCACCCCAATTTCAGAAGGCCTGGGGGGCCAAGCAGTGTGCCTCTGAGAGGGCAGTATGTGAAGCTGTGAGTGTGAAGCCAAAGGTGCAATGGAGAACCCAGAAGTTTTAAAAAAAGCCAGGAGTGTGGATCATCTAAGGAAATCTGCAAAGATTGAGCAGAGCAAGCCCAAGAGAGAAGCAGTGGGAGCTAAAACCACCAGAAGTGCTGTAGGAGTGAAACCACACAAGCCCTCTGAAGCTCACAACTTGCCACAGATTGCTTCAGATGCTGGAAAGCAACTATAGGACTTAACATTTGCCCTGCTGTATTTTGGACTTGTTTTGGTCCCAAACCTTTGTACCCTCCTGTTTGCAACGTTTATCTTGTGCCATTGCATTTTGGAAGTGTTTAACTTTGTTTTCATTTGTACAGGGGTATGCAGCTAAAAGTTTGCCTTCCGTCTTGGAGGAGACTTGGGACTTAAACTTTTCAGCAATGCTAAAACTGCAAAGATTGAGCTGTTAGGACTTTGGCAACTCTTGCAGATGGACTAAATGCCATTTACATAAAGGGATGTATGTGAATCTTTGGGGGTCCAAGGACATAATGTTATATTTCTAATGTAATATAATGTTGATAGACTTAATGCTGGTTCTTCAAGATTGTTAAACTGTATTACAATGTTCAAGTTGCAAAATGCTAAGAATAAGCATGCTTTGTATCTGGAAGCTGGTTTAAAGAAATGTGTCTGTTTGCCAAGTTGACAAAGGGTGGATTGTTATGGTTGATACACTATGTCAACTTGGGAAGTTTAGAAGTTTGACTAAGAGATTCAGCAGGGAGTCAGGGTTCTTACTTTGTAAAAATCCTCATCCTGTGCAAAGGAGGGCATGGAGATTTTGTGAGCACTACATCTGCCCTGGGAGTGGGAGTTGGCCTGCATACACTATAAGGGAGGAGAAGAGGCTTGTTTTCTCCCTTTTACTCTGGTTGCTGCCTTGAAGTGTTGCCCCAGTGCCATGCCACCCTGCCTTGGACCCAGTTGATTATAGACTGAAACCTCCACAAACTGTAAGATAAATAAAAGTTTCCTTACTTCATTTTGGGTGTCAGGCATTTTGTTCCAGCAACGAGACAAAAGTAAAAGTAACCAAGGCAATTGGCATGGGTTTTAAAAGCAGAACAGTAAGACTGGGTGGAGGATGAAGAGTCTACAGATGGAGAACCTGGCTAGGGACCACACCCTTGCAAGCCAGAGGTGACATCAAGCCACATGAGAGCAGAGGCAACCCTGGTGAAAGAAAGCCAGGTTCCGGCAGCATTGCTGATGTCAATGAGAAGAGCAGGGATTATTCTCAGGAGCCAGACTTGGTAAAAGCAAAACCCAACAAAGGCAGGGAGCGATGGGTAGCAAGAACTTTAATAGAAAATGGTGTTTATTAAGCACCTGTTCTGGGCCAGACTCCAAAATCAGTGCTTAGCATGAATTTCCTCAATTAATCTTCATCTATCAGTCCTTGAAGCAGTTAGTGATATTGTCATCAGTTTTGTGCTTTGTTTTGTTTTTGAGACAGTATCTCAGTATGTAACCCAGGCTGACTTAAAACTCACACTGATTCTCCTGTCTTAGTCTCCTGAGTGTATGAGCTACCACACCTGGTTGTCATCAGTTTAGAAGGGAGGGAAAAGAACACATCGTTAGGAAACAGGAGAGCCGGGGTCTGAGTTCACGTCATCACCACCTTATCACCGCAGCTTTGGACATGCTGGGAGTTCAGGACCTGCCAGGCTTCCAGTGGGAGAAGGAGGGGTGGACAGAGGCTCAGGGGAGCCTTCAGGAGGGTCATCCACTCTTGGAGGTAGCCAGAACCCTGCAGTGGATGAGGTGGGTGGAGTGGGAAGCATCAGGGCTAATGGATGGTGGGGGAACTGAGGCCCACATAGCTCCCCACTGCCCAGGAGCTAGTGGTTTGGCCAGAGCCTGACATCATGCAGAGCCTGGCTGTGGACACATCAGATTTGGCCTCTCTGGGAAGCAGGCCTCCTCGACAGCCAGAGGCTGGGGAGTGCCACATCAGAGAGAGAGGGCTTAGCAGTGCCCAAGTCACACTGGAGCCAGCTTTGGGCAACAAGAAGGGGACACTGGTACTCCATAGGTCTTTCCTTCCCACCCTAGGATCCCATGGGAGAAGCAGCTGGACCCCAGCCCCACCTTGCTGCCTCTGCACTCTGCAGCCAAGCAGGCATCCCAGGGCTCCCAGGCCTCCATCTCTTCCTCTTTCAGATGAAGCCATGGAGTTCTCCTCCAAGATACCTTGCCCTTACATGAGAAAGTTCCCCAGCACCATGCAGTGGCAGGCTCTCCTTGCTGTGGCAGGCTTTCCTTGCTGTGGCAGGCTCTCCTTGCTGTGGGCAGCTGCACTGGAGCTAGTGAAGAGACCTGTGCCCTTTCCCCTGCTCCTAGCTGCATAGGCAACCATGGGCTGGGGCTGGGGCTCTGGGAGCCCTGCCTCTCCGCAAGGCTGCCAGCCTAAGTGACTGTGGGGGGGCGGTGTGAGCAGCCAAAATGGAGAGGTGGGCAGTTAGGTGGGAGTACGGGACCCATAAGTACCACCTTAAGGGGCCTGTGTTGCTTAACCCCAGCCCATAATGGCCAGCTAGGAATATGTTCAACTTATGATAGCATCTGACCTTGCAAAAGAAGCCAAAACTCAAGAGGGTTTTTGGTTGGTTGATTTTTGTTTTTTGTTTTTTTGTTTTTCCAGTACTGGGGATTGAACCCAGGGCCTTCACACTGGACTACACAATGTGATTGAAAAATATAGTGAATGTTTAACTTTTTCTAAAAAATTTTTTACAAGCGAAGGACGCCTTGCCCCCTCAAACACACTTATCCCATCGTTCTTGCTACTTTCTGAAGCAGTTCTTCTTTCATGAGTGTCTTTAGTTGGGACTGTTATGGCTGCCTGGATGCCCTGGGTGGATTTAAAACATTTACCTTTAATGATTACTTTGACTTTGGGGAAGAGCCAGAAGTCATAGAGTGCCAAATCCAGTAAATAAAGTGGATGGGGACACACCAATAACATTTTTTTGAGCCTGCCATTTTTACTTCTTATTTTGAGACAAGAATTCAGAGTCCTCCTGCCTCAGCTTCCCAAAAAGAGGAGATCTTGGGTTAAATCTCCAGGTTTGTAAATGTGGGTTCTTAAATGTAACTAACTTATTAGCAATGTAAACAAGGGGCGGGGCTAGCCTAGCTTTGACCCTGTCTAGGATCAGAATTAGGTCTTTTGTCATCTCTTGCTATTTAGGAAGAGCAGTGTTGTACCGCACCAGATAAGCAATGCATGGCTGCCCGAGTTCATGAGAGCCACCTGTGCATACGTGGACTATAAGGAACACAAAGAGGTGTCTCTCTCCCTTGCTTGCTTTTGCTATTTTCTGCCACCATGAACGGTTTCTCCTCTGGGATGTCCCTCTGCCAAGCTACCCTGCCTGAAACCTCTACAAACTGTGCGCTAAATAAACTTTCTCCCTCTCGCGTTGAGTCTCAGAGAAAAGTAACTAAGACATGGTCATTTGCAGGTAAGTTTGTGGAAGAGCACAGCCCTCCCACCTACCCTGCAAACACGCATGAATGATCACAAGTGCACAAAGGGTGATAACACGTGTGACCCCGGGCTCTGCACCTGTGTGTCAATGCATGTGCACGTGGGCCCGAGCTTGCACCCACCGAGGAGGTGGGCCACAAGGCTGGCTGTTTCCTGTAATTGTCCCGAGGCAGCGCCAACCGCACTGGAGGACGCGCATGCGCCCTGGCGGGGAGGGCGGGGCTGGAGGCGGAGGCCTCTGCCAGGCGGAAACCTGGGCATCCAGGCCCCGGCGCGCTCCAGCGAGTGCTCCCGCCGCGGGGCGGAGCTCAGGGGAGGGGACACGGTGCGGGGCGGGGGGGGGGGGAGTCGCCCTAGGCGCCGCAGAAGGGAGGAGCACAGCACGCAGCCACGGCCAGGCCATTTGTCACCAGATGTCACCTTCTGCTGCCAAGGCGGCACCGGGCTCAGACAATGGCCGCGCGGGCCGAGGGCGGGCCGGGCAGACCCAGAGCCGCTCCTCCCTGACACCTGCAGCCCCGGGACGCGCGGATGCTCCACGCCGGACTCTGAGCCCGGGCCGCGCTCCCTTCCCGGCGCCAACCCCTCCTCGGCCCTTGGCATCTGCTCAACGCCTGCTTTCCCCGGACAGCGCAGCGTAGGTGTCACCTCCTGTGTTTCCTGCCTGCCTGCCCTCTGCCAGGTCTCAAAGCCCCGGCCCCAGCTTGGAAATTTGGAGCTACTTGCTTTCCTCCCCTGTGCACCATGCCTGGCACTCAGAGCCCGGTACCCAGGTTGGCCTTGCTGCCCCGGTTTGTAGGGCCGTCATGTCAGATGTTGACGTGCACTGCCGCCCACACAAGAGCACTTGCCACACCCAGAGGCAATCAATCAACCTTTTGCCCAGAAATCCAACAAGGGAATCCCTACGCCATCCCTGGGCAACGATTCCTGTGACAAGTAAAAATGGGAAACGGAGTAACCCTCCTTTGCACCAGTGGCCTAAGCGGTGGTGAACATCCTCAGGTCATTTTCAAATGCCCACATTGCCCAGGGCAGTGCCCTGCGGCCTCGCCACTGTGCACAGACAGTCAAGTGAGTAGCATGGGTCTGGAGGTCAGAAACTCTTGGTCCCGCATGGTGACGAGCACCCGTAGTCCAGCACTCTGGGAGGTCCAGGCAGGAGGACTGCAAGTTCTGGACAGTGTAGTGACTTAACAAGACACTGTCTCAAAAATAAAAAGTAATAAAAGGGCTGTGGATGTAGCTCAGTGTGAAGGCCCTGGGTTCAATTCTCAGTGCCGGTGGAGGGATTTCCTCTGCTGCATCCTAGCATAGGGGCCACAAAATTTTCTTTTAAAGTCCAGAAAGGTACATACATAAGTCCTTGCCTGGCACGTGCGTCTCCATCAGGTAATCTTTGGTTTCTTGTTATAACCCTTTAAAATGTAAAAAGCATTCTTAGGGCAGGCATTGTGCAAAAGCCGGCAATAGGCAAGACTTGGCCCTTGTTTTCTTTGGTCACCCCCACCTGTCCTGGGCCTGTACAACCTCTGCAGCCAGGGAGGCCAGGGGAGCTGGCAGCATGCAGGGGTGAAGGGCGGGGCCTGACCAATACAGGTTGCATCCCAGTTCACCCTGAGGTGACCTTGAGCAAAGCCTCAGGAGGAAAAGGGGACATCAAGAGGAGCATGCTTTTCTAGCACAGTGCCTGGCACGCAGGTACCCACTAACAGCTGCCGTCCTGCACTGCCCCAGTGCCAGGGGATAAGTGGACACAGGGATGATGTCATTGTGGCTGTTGTGCTGGAGTCCTCCAGGATGACAGGGCAAATCCCACAGGACCCTCCGCCCCATACCACAGGGCAGATGAAAAGCAGTGGCTGCCAGTCAGGGAAGACTCCCTGGAGGAGGTGCCAACACCATCTTGTCCCTTTTCATGGCACAACTTCATGTTCTTGGATTCAGGGAGCAAGGGGAGTGGGGAGTTTGGAAGACTTTAGGGACAATTTTCCCCTTGAAAGTAGGAAACCCCCAAGACAGTGAGAGGACAGGGCCCCTGCTTCTGCACCAGTTGGAATCACACAGCCATATTCTTGCAATTCATACATGGGGGCGGGGGGAGTCCTCATTCCAAAAGTAATTTTTTTCCATTGTAGAAAATATAAAGACCCCCAAAAGAAATCAAGTAACACTGCCGTCTCACCACACACAGCCACACCCTCTGAATTCTGCACCAAGCTCCTAAGTCGAGACAGTTTCGTGTCTGCTGGAAGGTTTTGCTTTTCCTACAACGGCGATGAAGCTGGGTGGCTTTGTATCACTGGGCTGCAACATGGGGACTGGCAGGCTGAGCCCTGCAGGTGTGAGCATGTGAAAGCTCTGCCTCTTCTAAGGCCCCCAGCCTTCCCTGTCAAGTAGGATCCCAGCACTAGCCCTGTCAAGTAAGTAAATAAATATGTATATGTCTGTATACACTTGTAATAAAATTCATGTTTATATATAGTACAATGTTTAATTGGTACTTTAATTTTAAAACTTATTACCTGCATAGTTAGTTCTGCAAAACACTACAATGCCCCAAACATATTCTTGGAATTTGAATTGGGTCTCTGAAATGAGGTGGGAAATCTCAGAGGTTAAACCCAAGACTGATAGTCCGAGTTTGTAGGTCTAATAGATCAAGGGTAGCTAGTTGCAGTAGCACACACGCATGATCCCAGCATTCCGGAGGCTGAGGTAGGAGAATCACAGCAAGTTCAAGGTCATCTTGGGCTACATGAGTTCAAGGCCAGCCTGAACTACAAGCAAGACCTTGTCTTAAAAAAAAAAAAAAATGAAAAACCAGGTTCGGGAATCATAGCTCTGGGTTCTAGTTGCTGACTTCTGACTTGCTGTGTGTCTCTGAGCCTGTCCTTGCCCTCTCTGGGGTTCCGTTTTCCATCTGTAGAATGAGGGAGTTGGGTTGAGTAGTGGCACAGCTAGATTGCAGTCACATCTTTCAGTGTTCTTGCCTGCCTCCTCCCTTCTGCCTAAATTATCCTCCAGAGTGGGACGGTCACAGAGCAGTCAGACTTCTTTGTTTATTTATTTATTTATGTATTTATTTATTTATTTATTTTTTGTGGCACCGGGGATCGAACTCACAACCCCACGCCTACCAGACAGGCGCTTAAGCCGCTGAGCCAAACCCCCAGCCCCAGTCAGCCTTCTTTGAAAACGGGAATGGCTGTATAGGCCAAGGTCCCAGCCCTGCACGTCACCGGCAGGCTCAGCAACCTTCTGAGCTGGAGGGAGCGTGTGGAACACTCAGGAAGCCGCCAGACCGCAGGAGGGGCTCTGGAACCACTGGTGCATCACAGAGCCTGTAGGGCGGCAGCACCCCGCAGCTGACCACCTCCAGGGCCAGAGATCCAGGGCAAAGCCACTCCAGGACATTTCCTTCCCAGGGTGACCTTTATATCCCTCTCAAAATGCTAGTGCCCTGCAGGGCCTCTGTGCCTCCCCAGCTCTGAGTCCTCTCAGGAGAGGAGCAAGTGCCCCCGGGGGCCTTGAACACTCAGCCTCTGCAGTTTGGTTTTATTTTTCTTTTAAAAATAGTGTTCGTTTAAAAAAAATGATTCCAAAAGTAATGGCCATTATATAAAATAATTTGGAGAATAAGACTTTTTTAATTACCCTGCACTCCCTTGTCGCTGTAAAGTGTTAATACCTTGTAGAAGTTTCCCTGTGTAACTATATATTACTCATGTAGATCTGTATTTCTCCCCAAAATGGGAACATATGCCCATTTCAACACTGCCCTTTCTCTTCACATGGCACAGGTTAGCTGTCTCCTCCTGTCTGTCTCCCGCGTCGGTGGTTCTGATGCCTGTGTAGTATTCCGCCCTAAGAAACCACCAGCATGCCAGTTCTGTGTTATCAGAAGCAATACAGATTGATGATGAGCTGAGAGCAGGTCCCTGCACCACGGCAGCTCCTGGGCACTGGGGAATAGGAAAGGGCGGTGTCCAGGATGCTGTCCTCACTTTCCCGCTGGGGGACAGGTTCTGTGAGAGGCAGATGCTGCTGCCCCTGTGTGTCCTGAGGTCCCTGAGCAGCTTGCTGATGAGGAAAAAGAATCACAAAGGCTGCAGAGAAAAGGAAGTCTGCTCCACTGCTGGTGGGACCATAAACTGGTACAACCACGATGGAAATCAGTATGGAGATTGCTCAAAAATCTAAAAGTGCAAATTCCATTTGACCCAGCTTTTCCCCTTCTATGTAACTTCCCCAAAGAATTAAAAGCATCACATTACTGTGATATACATGCACCCATGTACATAGCAGCACAATTCATAGTAGTTAATTCTTAGAAGCAGCCTGTATGTCCATCAATGGATGAATGGATAAAGAAAATGTGGTATTCACACTCATATGTACACTCACGTTTATAGCTACACAATTTGTAATAGCCAAATCTTGGAAACAACCCAAATGCCCATCAACTGAGGAAAGGATATAAAAAGTTGTGGTATTTTTATACAACGGAGTACTACTCGGCTATAAAGAAGGGTCACATTGAGGCTTTTATAGCCAAATGAATGCGACTTGAGACCATAGTCATAAGTGAAGCAAATCAAACTCACATTTGTAAATACCATATTGTCTCCCTAGTATAAGAAAGTGAAAGAGTAAATAAGATCGAAAATCTTCATTAAATATTGTTAAAGGGTAAGAAACTGCTCAAAGGGGAAAAATAACTCAGACAGGGAGAAAGAATGGAAAAGAAAAAAAGATATAAATTTGTATATATACACTTAAGATAGCTAAGATGATTGCGCTACTAATTCTATTAGTTCTTAGAACAAAACAGTTAACACTCATGGGATTAGATCAATTTTGCAGGTCAATATCTGGTAATCTGAGTAACTCTTTTGAAGATAACTATGCAAAATAATAACCTTTGTTGAGTTCCTATCACCTTGTTTTCAAAGCCTATATTGTTATTGTTTTGGGGGTCTTGTTGTTTATTTGTCTCTTTTGTTTCTTGTTTTTCTTCTTTTTTGTTTTGTTTTGTTTTTTTCCCCTTTTTAAAATAAAAAAAAAATGTGATATTTATAGAGTACTACTTTGCTATAAAAAAGGACTAACGAGATATTTGCAGGAAAATGGATGCACCTTGGCCCTATGTTAAGTGACAAAAAGCAGACACACAGTTTAAATACACATGGTTTGTTTTGTATGAGAAACCCAAAGTATAAATTAAAGAGCAAAATAAAGATAGAGATAATAAAAAAAACAGGGAGGTTGATCTTTTGCAAATGAGAAGGGAATCTAGAGGCTTGGGGAATAAAAAGACTTAGGATAAGTTAAGTACATGTACCTAGCCCCTAAGAGGAATGCAAACATTATGTACCACAAATACGCACTGATTTTTTTTTAATTTTAAATTCACTGCAGAAGAAAATGAGAATTGGTTGTCTCAATTCAGGGCCCAGTAGCCTCAGGGCCTCCAATCATTGCCTATTGGTATGGTTTGAAGGTGCCCCGTAAAACTGCCCATCTTGGAAACTTAGGCCCCAAGTCATGCGCCATTGGTATTTGGAGGTAGGATCTCCAGGAGGTAATTAGGGTTAGGTGCAGTTGTAAGGGTTGGACCCCAGGATAGTGAAAGCGGCTTCCTAAGAACAGGAAGAGAGATAGAATTGCCTCCATTCCTCCAGGGCAGCTCTCAAGGTCACTCTGAGGATGAGTAACCAGCAGGGAGTTTTTCTGTCTTAGTTAGTTTTTTAATTGCTGAGACAAAATGCCCAATAGCCAAAGTTAAAGAAGGAAAAGTTTATTTGTCTTACAGTTCATAGAAGTTTCAGTCCATAGTAGACTGGTTCCACAGCAGGGTGGCAGGGCAGTGGGGCATTACCAAGGAGAAACAGTCCATGGAAAACCAAGGCAGGCAGAAAACAGCAAGCAAGTGACCAGACTTTTTCTGTTCTTGTGTTACCAGGTTACCTGCCCTTAGCGTGGGTAAGACTCACACCCTTGATCCTAGTCCCCTTAATCCTAACCTTGCACCATGAATCAATTCCAGTGTTGCACCCTCTAGATCCAGGGACCTCTGAAAAACTCCACCTATGACTGTATAAGGCTTTGAGAAGACATCTAGACACAATCCAGAACACCCTTCTTACTTACCTCCAACCCAGCCTAGGCTCTGACAATCATTCGCCAGGTGTCTGCTGTGTGCCTACTGTGTGCTAAGTGCCCAGAAGCCAAGGATGAGCACAGCAGGTGGAATGTCAACCCTGGCTGCAGTAAAGGCTGCTGAGAAAGAAAACCATGGCTAACAACTGAGCAAATGGTGACAGATGTATGGTGTGGTGGGAGGAGTTTGAAGAGCCCTGAAGGAAGGGGTCACTTCATCTATTAGGGAGTGGTGGGAGATGGGTGATTATAGAGAGAGCCCTTCCCAGGTCTCCATGTGGTCCAGGAAGTTTATGTTTGTAATACAATAGAAAAATTATTGAAATTCTAGCGAGTTAATTTAATCTACCACCTTTAGTGCAATCTATGGCGAGAATAAGGACACAAAGGCATATTTGCAGTTGTGGGGAGCCAAAGGGGTCCTAAGTCCAGCTTGTGTGATGGCTAACCAGAACAAAGGCTATGACCCAGGGACAAACCCAGGTTTTATTAAGTTGTCAAGAGGGGTGTGGCTTGGGGATGAGTGATTGTAGTTGTGACAGGAAGTATGTGAGTGCTGTGAGCTGCACTAGATAGGAGGCCTGAAATCACCTCTGCGATATGCAGAGAGAAAGATATGCAGAAAGAATAATCTGCATAACACAATTCTAGGCAGTATTCAATGTTTTGAGGTCTGTGCTTCAGCTCTGATGTGTAACCTTTTATGCTCTGGGAAGTCATAGCCTCTTATCTTGAGTCTGGCTCCCAGCTGACAGTGTGGCATGGCTCTCCCTCCCTCCTGGTTCACATGTGCTTTTTGGGAGCTACAGAGTGGGGCAACACTGACCTGTTACCTTGCTTCGAAGACTACACATTTGCATTGCTTAAAGCCAATTTAGGGGATAAGGAAAAGTCCTAGCCAACTCTGGACATATCAATACATGGAAACAGGACCAGGTTTCGCCAAAATGGAGATAATAGCTCTTCTTTCAAGGATAGTTTTCTAGGTGGTTCTCCACACGTGATCAGAGAAGAACTACCTGAGGAGCTGGCATTTCTGTGGTTGTCAAAGATTAGTAGAATTAGGCAGAAAAAACGTCATAGGAAGGGTGCAGTAAGCAGGGGAACCCGCTCTGGGTTGGGAAAGAATTCATCAGGGTTGCAGTGTCACAGCAGGGGCAGGGATGGCTATAAATCAGGGTGGAGGAAGCAGAGGCTGACAGGCCACAGAGCCCTCATGCAAGAGGCTGTGTCAGGCAGTGTGGTTGAGGAACAACAGGAGACCACCAATGTGGCCAGGATGGAAGGACCCAGGTGGATCCCATGTACCAAGGACAGAAGCAGTGTGAAGCTCAATCTTCAATCCTGTAGGCCATTGTAGAACCATTAGACAATGGCTTCTGAGCCACTGAGGGTATGGGAGTTGTGAAGAGTATCAAAGTCAAAGAAGATAAGCAGCTCTCTTCCAAAACAGAGAGTCAAGCTCTTAACACACCACCCTTCCACAGGTAACACCTACTACATCCATTCAGGGCGTAATACAGAAGGCCACCACTGGAAGGCTCTGGAAAGCTTCAGAACTGAATTTGAAGGGTGCAACTTGAATGTAGGGACAATATGTAATAAGTTTCCTACTTTTATGGCTTTATTCAGAGTATATACTGCTGTGTGGCATGATGCAGAGGACAGCTGAAAGTCCAACAAAAAAAAAGATGTCTTTATGGCTGGAAGAAGCAGAAGATAGAACTTAGGGTGACAAGAGCCACTGGAAAGTGAGGGGGGATCCTGGAAAAGACCCAAGGTCTGTTAAAAAATTCTGACTGAATTTCTAGGTGACTCCTGAGCTGCTGGTTCATAGATAAGGCACAAGATAACTTACAATTAAGGTTAAATGAGCTGAACTGTGATTTGAGGTGCTGTGCACTGCAAGCAAAACCAAGAAAACAGCTGCTACAATAGAGACTTCAGCACTCTTCAGAAGAACATAACAAATTCCAGAATTATGCAAAAAAACATCTCCAGTTACCAGGATAGACTCCAAAATCAACTTACAAAGAATTATATGAAGATAATTCATCATCAATGGAAAAGACTACCCAGAGTCCAACCCTGAAATGACCAGGAATTATCAAACAAGTACTGAAAAGCAGATACTACACCCATGCTCAACAAGACAAAATAAAATATAGTCTTAATGAATTAAGGGGTAGCAACTCTTAAGAAAAATACAATGAAGTGAAAAATGAAGAAAAGAATGAAGAACAAAGTGAAGATTCTAAAAACTGCAACATCTGGAATGTTTTAAACCATCCCTCTCCAGATTTAAAAGAGAATGATGTCTGTAAAACGAAATCAACCAACAGAAACCATTCATCTAAAGGAGAAAAAATAGGAAGAGAAAGGAGCCAGAGAAAGAAAGAAACTCTCAGGCACTGTGGTAGATTGAAAACTGATGGTCAACTTAAACACCAGCTGAAGTGAATCAGCATGGCACTGAGTATAGTAGGTCTACCTGAGGGCTCTTGCCAGTGTAAAAAGGAGAAGCGTAGAAAGGAGAAGTGGAGAGGAGGAGAGTAGCACTGTGGGTTCTCCTAAATGTTGTTGTTTGGAGCTGTTGGTTCTTTTGGAGTTATTAGTTCTCCTGGAGGAGTTTTTTTATGCTAGCTTCCCTTGGCTATTATCATTGGAGGAGTGCAAGACCTTGTCACTGAGAATGGCTGCAGTTCACTTTGGGGGAGCTCTGGTCCTTACTTTGAGCATCACTTCCTGGCCCTGGAGGGGAGGGTGTGTGCTGTTCAATTTCCAGGAGAAGTTTGTCATGCTGGCATCCTGATATGAAATTGACTGTTATCATCAGAGAAGTTTGGGACCTCATTGTCGCTGAGGTTGGCTGTGGTACTTTTCAGGGGAGCCCTGGTCCTTACTTTGAGTGTTGCTTCCTGGCTCCAGTGCAGAATCCTCAGCCTACTGGCACAGATCCTTCACCCCACTATCACAGAGTTTCTGGCTTCCACAGCTGACCTTCAGGCCTTCCCAGCGCAGATCCATGAAATAGACTTGCATGAGCCATTGTCATGGCTCTCGACCTCCAGTTGGACTAGAGGGAGGCATTGTCATGGGCTCTAGGTTTTCAATTGAACTCGTGCAGGTTATTGCCATGGGATCCAGGCCCTCAGCTGAATTTTCTAGGTCTTTACTGTGTGGACAGATTTCCTGCACTTCTTGTATTTGACTCCTTGGGTGACTGTTATAAATAAATGCTGTAAATTATGTGTCCTGTACGTAATCATTTTCCTTGCAATCCCCTGACTACAACAACCACCTTTCCCATCACTGGGGTGATATATTTGACACCCAAAACTTAATGGTGGAGAGGTTTATTTGGCTCACAGTTTTAGCAGACCCAGTCCATAGTCAGCAGAAAATGGCACATTGGGAGGGACTGGGAGCCAGGCCCATGGCAACTGTGGGGGACCACCTGGATGACTTCCCTTGAATAAAGAGAAATTATCTCCATGTTTGCTAAACCTGGCCCTATTTCCAAGTACTGATATGTACAGAGCTAGCAAGGCCATTTCTTTATCTCTTCAATTGACTTAAGCAATGTAAATAGGGTTGGTTGAGGTGCTGATGTGTAACCTTTGAAGCTAGGGGACTGTTTCCCAGCTCTGTGACTCACAAAAAACATGGTTGAGCTGGGTGGGATGAAGAACCACCACTCATACTGTCAACTGGGATCGAGCCTTGAGATAAGAGGCTATGACTTCCCAGGCTGAAAAGTTTACACATCAGTACTGAAGTACCAATCCCAAAACATTAGATACTACCTTAAACTGTGTTATACAGACTAATCCTTCTGCATATCCTTCTCTTTCTACATATTGCAGAAGTACTTCCAAGCCAGCTACCTAGCCCAGCTCACATACTTCCTGCCACTCTCACAATCACTCATTCCTGAGCCACTCCCCTCGATGAGAATTAATAAAACCTGGGTTCAGCCCTGGGTCAAGGCCTTTGTTCTTGTGAACCACCATCTTGGCTGGACTTAGGAACCCCTTGGATCCTGATAACTACAAATTTGTTTTAGTATCTTTATTCTCACCATGGGTTGCACTGAAAGTGGTAGATTGGAATTAACTCACTAGAATTCCAATAACTTTTCCATCAGATTACAAATATAAACTTCCTGAACTGAGACAAGGACCAGGGAAGGCTCTCTATAGCAGCCAGAAAACTGAAAAGAGAAGCCAAAGACAAATATTCACCCTTCCAGGTCCACCCACAGTGACTGTCTCCAAGCAGGCCCCATCTTCTCGTACCACATCCAGCCACTGAACTCATTAATGAATGAATCCACTGATGAGTACAGCACCCCAACAATCCAATTACTTCCCACCTGCATGTAAGACTTTTGAGTGACATTTCAGATCTAAACCATGACAAGGACTAAACACCTAACCAGTCTTAGGGGTTTATGGCATGATTTCAAAGATACAACATGTGTATAATTGGAGTTCCAGAAGGAACAGAGTGACAGAAGGGAGCAAGAAAAGAGCATTTAGAAGTAATGGCCAAAGTGGGGGGAAGGGGATGTTCCTAAATTTTGTGGGAAAAAAACCCCATAAATTTACATATACACTCTTGCATAAAATGCTAAAAATTCTTAAAAATGAAATATTGAAGAAGCCAGAGGGACAAAAGAGATACATTATACAGAGGAACAAAGATCCAAATAGTCAGAGACTTCATATCACAAACAACAGAGGCCAAATAAAGCCAAGCAACATTTAAAGGGCTGACAAGGAAGAAAAAGTCTGTCTACGCTAAACCCAATGAAATTATCTTTTAATAAGGAAGACAAAATAAAGACACTTTTGTTGTTTTACACATAAAAAATTTATCACCAGAGACCTGAATTACAAGTCATATAGAAGAAAGTCCTCTACAACAAAGAGAATTGGTTTCCAGGAAGTTTTAGGGTCTTCAGAAAAGAACAGAAATCATCAGAACTGGTAAAAAAAAAATACCTGGGCAATATGTAAGACCATGGGATTTTTTTCTCTTAATTTCCTTAATGTGCATATAACTCATTAAAGAAAAAAATGAGAACATTGTCTTGTGGGGTTTGTGATGTCTATAGGCAAAACATAAAAACTATAGCATACAGCAGCAGTCCCTGACTTTTTTTGGCACCAGAGACTGGTTTCACAGAGGCAGTTTTTCCATGGACCCAGTTGGGGGTGGAGGTGAAGATTCAAGATGATTCACAGGAGAGTGCAGTTTGGACCCCTCACATACACAGTTCAGAGTCAGGTGCTCATTCCTATGAGAATCTGATGCTGCAGCTCACCTGACGGGAGGTGGAGCTCAGACAGCAATGCCAGCGTTGGAAAGGGACTGTAGATACAGATGAAGTTAGGTTTGCTTGCCTATCACTTGCCTCCTTCTGTGTTTCCTGGTTCCTAGGAGACCACTGGCCAGTATTAGCCAGTGTCCCGAAGGCTTGGGGACCCCAATATATGCAATGGGGGCTGACAAATATTTGCAAGTTTATACCTCAGGTCAAAAGGCAACATATGAGGCCTAAATTGACTATGGTGCATTACAGATATATATGATAATCTCTAAAAAAATAAAGAAAAATACCTTTAAAAATACAAAGTAGTTCGTTATGCCCTGGCATTCACTGAGGATGGATTGCAGGACCCCCTCTGGATACAAAATCCCAGACTTTCAAGTATTTTCTATGAAACACAGCACAGCGTTTGCATATAACCTATGCACATTTGCTTATATAAGTTACATGCTATGGAAATAGAGGTTATACTATATTGTCCAAGGAATAATAACAAGGGGAAATGTCTACATGTTTAGTACAGATGCAATTTTTTTCCTCAATATTTTGGTCCACATGTGGCTGAATCTGTGGGTGCAGAACCTGCAGATAAGGCTGACAGAACAGCAAAAGGGACAAATTATTGAGCCAAAGTGAAATTCTAAAACAATCCCCCAGGCTTCCAGTGGACTGAGTGAGTGCCAGGATGTCATTGAAATAACACAGGAGGTAACGATAACGCTGGCTTGGAGTAGGAGGGCTGCAGTGGAAGGAGTGAGAGTTGGTCCAATTCTGCGTGGCTTTGGCAATGGAACCAAGAGGTTTCACTAATGAACTGGACTTGTAGGGTGGAAGAAGGAGCCAAGAGTGACTCTGAGACCTGTGACCCATGTCACATTTAGGGATGCTGTCACCATCTCCTATGCCTGCAATGAAGGATCCTCATCTCCCTCTCTCCTCACTTTTTGGGGCTTCCAAGACTCACAGCAGCCCCTGTTGGTAAACTGAGCTGGCCCAGGGCCCAGGTGAAGAAGGAGAGGAGAATGGAGTCATCTGCCACCACTGTGGTCCCCTATTTGGAACAAGGGGTGGCAAAAAACATGTGACTCTCAGCAAAGTTGATAGCAGATCAAAATCTCAGTCTTGGGGCTTCTTCTTGCTTTCAGAACCCCATGTTCAAGAGAGGCTTTCCAGTGAGAAATAATTGAGAAATAATTGCTAATATTTCACAGAGACAGCAGAAGCCTCAGCCCCAGCCTCTGGAAACAAATTAAAGATGAAGACGAGGCTTAGCACTGAGGAACGGCCCTGCTTCTCATTAGCAATTGCAAATAAGATTATGGAAGAATGTTTATGCCATGAAGCGGGTGTCTGCCTGGAAGAAATTACAACAGTTACGGGGCAACGTAGAGACCCTGGACCAGGATACAGGAATCTGCATCTGAGCCTCAGGCTCCAAATTCATTCACTGGTTCCAAGACTGAACAGCAGAGCCATGGCCAGATGATGATTGACCTCCATCTGAGGGTCCTTCTGCAGCGCAATATGGGAGCCCCTGGGAGCAACTGCTCAGGTGCACAGTCCCACAGACCAAGAGAGGTAGTAGAGAGCCTGCGGTTGGAGGTCTTACCCCTGTGGTGGCCCTCGCTGTCCTGATCCCTCATATCCGGCCTCCATCCTAAGCAGCAGTGACTGACTCTTCTTGATGGGCAGGCGCTGTTATAAATTACTTATATGTGCACATGTATTTAATCCTCCAATGCTGAGAGGCAAGCTCTCCTACTCGCCCCATTTTAGGGAGGAAGTAAGCCACAAAGAGGCAAATTAACTTGGCTGTGGCCAGACTGCAAGCAATGACAGAGCTAAGAGACCCAACACGGTCAGATTTTCCAAGCTGCCCAGTCTCACCAGCCTTCCAGGCCTGTGGGTTACCCTGGCTCTATCCCTGATTTCCAGTGCTCTTGAGGGTTTAGCAGTGAGTTCATGAAGGATGCCAGGCTCCAAGGTCCCCACAGACCTGGGTATCAATTGTGATTCTGTCACTTACAGCCATATGACTCCAGGCCTGTTTTTGCTTGTGTATGTTTTAAAAGTAATTATACGTTTGATGCAAACTTGCTCCAAGGAAGAAGAGTAAGGTGTAAGAAACCAGGCTCCATCAAAGGGGCATATGCTAAAGAGGCCACTCAAGTTTCAGTGAAAGGCTCTCTCCCGTCCTGGCCTCTCTGTTGGGGATCCAAGGGCACCTTGCCCAGGAAGCCCTCCTGTTGTCTTCCCCAGACTCCTGTAGTTCTCCTTTCCAGGCATCCGAGGCTTACAGTGTTGCATGGCCCCATTTCCATGCAAAAACATAGTCACCAGATCCTTGGGATTTTCCATCCTCCATAGTCACTAAAGGCGGGGTCGAGGATGACCAAATTCTGCAGCCTGGCCTTCCCTCTCCAGCCTTCGTACTCTGGAGAAGCCCACCTCATCCCTGCAACCTCCCCTATTCATTGTACACGTGCACACCACACACACAGCCTCCAGTCCAGAGACCAGGGGACAGAGTGTATTCTAAAGTACAAGGATATTCTGGCCACAGCTGCCCTGCAGACAGACCCTGAAAGGGAGTCCCAGTCAGAGATCAGGCAGAGGGGTCAGGTTACTGGAGAATGATCTGATTAGACTAGTCCAGGGGAGGGGACCAGGGAACCAGAGCCTTGACCCTAGGGAGACAGAGAATGTACCCACCACGATGCTGAAGCCGGAAGTGGGAACAGAGCAAAAACATGCAAGCAACAGGAGATGCTGTGTTCTCACCCCTGCCCACTCTGCATCTACCAGCTGGGTGGCCCTGTGCAGGCCACCTGACCCCCGTGACACAAACCACTGCCCCATCCTGCAGACTTTCCAGCGATTGCACCGGAAGCACAGGAAATGCCCAGGTCTGACCTAAGTGCAGCTGTGCAGTGGTTTCTAGTGTCATCTCCTCTTCTCTCCACTCCACACACAGAGCACAGCCAAGTGGCCCCACTGCTCTCTGGGGGCGGATGAGTAACCCGCAGCACAGCAGCCAGCAGCTGGCTTGTCAACCTGAGAGAGAATCTGCCCCCAGGGAGGCTCCTAATTTAATCAGCCTCACAAATCAGCTCGATGGGCTTAATTGATCTTTTTCACTCCTAATATTGTCGCTGTCACCTTCTGAGTTGTGCCTCCCCCCCGGCCACCTCAGGCATCAAGCTCAGCCAGCTGGAGGGGAAGAAGCAACATGAGATGTGGGAGCCCCTGGAGTGTGCAGCCCAGAGGCCCTGTGGGAGGGAGCTGTGGGCAGGAAGGTCAGAAGGGCAGCGACAGGAAGGGACCTCAAGACCTGCGCACCCGAACCCATGCATAATGCCACTGTGGCAATCAGGGACCGGGGAAGGATAGGGTGGAACAGCATTCTAGGAATGAGCCTGTGCCTTTGCCTGAAAATCAAAAGGACTCCATACCGAGCTGTGTGGGCAGAGGCTGAGGGCAAGGCTCGGGGAGACAGGTGGGACCAGGAGCTCCTGGGTTGCCTGCCTCCATCAGTCTCACCGTGGCACCTGCTGAGAAACTCTGACCGGAGTGTGGACACACAGAGCACACGTGGAGGACACCTGCGGGCATCTGTTTTGAAGATGGATGAAACAAAGCTACCCCTTCCTCCTCCGAGGTGGCAGCTCTGGGAGTTTCTGTCCTATTTCTATCCCAACCTTTTCCCTTCCTTTGATTTAAGACAATGCAGGTCACAAGCCACAACCTTGATCTCCCAGCCCTTTATGGGGCAGTGCTGTAGGCAGGGGGGCTGGTGTGCTTTCCAGGGGCTTTGTCAGATGTACTCAGGGCTATGTTTTACCCCAGGAGCAAGGGGAAGCCCCAGCGGCCTCCTCCGGAGCAAGCTAAGGAGACCTGCCTTTGGAAGCATCACCCCGGCTGTGTGCGTGACTCAGAGGGGCAAGGCCAGCGAGGAAGCTAAGTAACAAGACCGGCGATGATGGCAGCTTGGATTTGACAATTTTGCAAAGCAAATAATGTGCAAATCGATCAAGTATCACTAATCCAAAAACCTGAAATGCTCCAAAATCCAAAAGTTTTGGAGCACTCATATGACTTCATAAATGTAAAATTCCACACCTGGCTTCAGGTGGCAGGTCACAGCCAAAACTCAGACTCTGGGTACATGACGTCTGTGTTTAGACTTGGTTCCCAGCCCTGTGATATCTCACTGTATACATACAGATGTTTCCAAATCTGCAAAAAAAAAAAAACAAAAAACAAAAAATCCAAACCCCAAAACACTTCTGTTTCAAGCACTTTTTTTTTATTTTAAAGATAGTAAAATCCAACAAAACATAACAGAACAAAGTCAATCAAAACAAAGCAGTAGAACAGGTACAGAACTTCAAAGAAAGATTCTAGGAAAACAATAGCTACTATAGTATATCTTGTTATTTTCAAATAGTTGACCATTCCATCAGGTATAGTAAAATCAAACCAAAAACAAAACAGAGTAAAACCAATAAAAACAGAATATTAAATAAAGCAAAAAAAAATCAGAATAAAGCAAAACAGTGGAACAATATTGGGCCGCAAAGACAAGACAGAAGAGAATCCCCCATATTTGCTACATTGCATACTGTCATCTTTCCAAGAAATGCTCAGACTGCCGGCTCCAGGCCTGCAAAATCAACCAAACAAAACAAGTATTTAGTTGCTTTATGTACCGTAGTTGCTATCAATTTAGCCAGTCCTCTGAACCCGCAGGTTGCTTGGGGGGGCGGGGAGGTCCTTGATTCTCAGTCTGTGCATCGGTAGGCCTACGGGAGACACATGTCTTTCTCTTCCTGGAGTCCGCACCAGTCGTGTACACTCACCAGGAAGGCAGGTTAGTTCTCTTCTGATTGGAATTTCCCTGCCTAACACCTGTCTCAAGCATTTTGGATAAGAGATACTGAACCTATAAGGGGTGCAGAAATCTGTATGCCAATTAAAAATATAAAAGTATGTTTTAAGCCAGGGGCGGTGGTGCACATCTATGATCTCAGCCCTCTCGGAGGCTGAGGCAGGGAATCACAAGATTGAGCCCAGCTTGGGCAATTTAGAGGCTTAGTGAGACTCTGTCTCAAAATGAACTTATAAAAAACTGGAAATACAGTTCAGAGTGAAAGTCCTGGGTTCAATTTTACTACTATACACACACACACACACACACACATACACGAAAAAAAGTTTTATGAAAAGTTGCACCATAAAACTGCAGGATCTCCAAACCTAGATTCGGGCACCCTAGGTACAGCTGCAGCTTCATGACTTCCCAGTTGTGACCTTAGGGAGATCACTGTGTCCCAATGGCCCCACTGTGCCCCAATACCTTTCCAAAAGGTAAAATGTATCCTAAGACCCCCTTCTCCCACCATCATGCCAGTGTTATGCACAACGACGCCTGTACTCAGCAAAATGTCTGGCCCGCAGCAAGCCCTCACCAGATTGGCTACTGACATAAACAGAAATGCTAGAACTGTTCACTAGCCGGTGAGTTCAGTGCCCACTCTGTCCCATGCATGGGGGACACAAGGCAGGTAAAGTCACATGGCCTGCCCTGCAACTCCTGGTCAAGGAATTTCTAGAGCCGTGGAAGATTTTGGCTTGCTGAGACTGATTTTGAATTTGACTGAGCTGCCAGTTCTCCTGGCCACCTCCTATCATTAACAAGTGGTCCTACAGAGGCTAGACCACCTAAGGTTCAGTATTAAGCAGTTTATCTTCCCACCTGTTCCCCATGCTGAATTTCTTCCTGCAGAGTAACGTGGCAGTGCCAGTATAGCCGGTACTTCTACGTCTGTGAAGTATTATTTGCTTGCTTGCTTACTTGCTTGAGACAAGCTGGCCTTGAACTCACTATACATAGGCTGGTCTCAAACTCTTGGTGATCCTCCTTCCTCAACCTTCCAAGTGCTAGGATTACAGACATGTACCACCACAGTATCATTTTAAACACACAGCTTGGTTTTCCTCCCCTCTCTCTCAGAGGTTTCTGTGGAGCAGGTTTGGAGAGGGCAGAGTGATAACTAGCTCTGTAGCCAGAAATGGCCCATGAGGGCAGGCTGTCTGCTCCCTGCAAGCCAGGTTTGCAGGGCAGATTAAGAGTAGGCTGGGGCCTCCCTGACAGCACCCATCAAAGTGGACAGGAGCAACTAGTTGCAGGGACAGGGTGCTGCTCTCTGTACAACAGGGTGGGTGCAGAGGGAAGGTGTGGCCCTTACCCAGCACCTCCGCAGCTGCCCCAGACTCTCTGGCCCCAGTTTCTAGGCTGTGTGCCAAGTGACCATCAGGGGATTCTCTCAGGCTGCCAGGGTTTCATCCAATAAATGGATGTTTCTCAAGTTATGACAGAGCTACATCCAGATAAACCCATCTGACACACAAAATGTCATAAATCAAAACTGCATTTCACCCATCTAACAAGCCGGACATCCTGTAGCCTGTCACTCGTTCGCCTCGAGATGGGCACGGCTGACCAGCAGCTGCTGATCATTGTCCCCGCCCAGCATCGAGGGAGAGCAGTCACCGGCCACATATTACTAACCTGGGAAAATACCAAAACCCAAATTTGAAACCATGGTTTCTATTGGATGTGTACTACACTCACACCAGCCTGCGGTCAGAAAAGTGATAAGTCAAGGATCTGGATCTTCTCCAGCCTTGGCCCTTCCCCAGGGAGCAGGGCAGCGTGTGGCTGGCTCTGTCCCTCCCTGTCCCTCTGTGTTTGCACCTCCACATCCATGGTCACCTCCCCCTGGAGTCTCGGTCTGCTCCAGTATCTCTCTGGCTCTCACAGGCTCCCTGTGAGACCTCTGGCTTGCACCAGCAGGAAGGTTTTGGCCTTTCTCCACTTGTTTCCAGTGACTGTCTCCATCTCAGCTCACTCTGTGTTCCTTTGTCCATTGTCTCTGTGTTCATCTCTGTGCAACTGAGCCCATCTGTCTCCATCTGGGTGTCAAAGCACCTGCCCCGGTGAACCACTGTGCTTCAAACAAGACTGTCGGCCTGCAAAGGCTGCCTCCCCTCCTCCCCACTCTGCCTGCTGGCCTCCACCAATATGCACATAGACATATGTGCTCTGTGCAGGCAAAATGCCCAGGAGGCCCTGGCTTTGAGAACGGCCAGGACACTGCTCTTGGATCCCTCAGCTGTGTGACCTTGAGGAAGCCCCTCTGCCTCCCCCCACCTACAGAGCACCAGGTGGCCTTCCCACCTCACCAGGAGAGATCAGTAAGGACTAACCACCCATCAGAAAGCCTTCCCATGGAAGGAGATGTCTTGGTTACTTTTCTCTTCTTGTTACCACAAAACACCTGACACCCAAAAGTAAGGCAGGAAAGGTTTATTTAGCTCACAGTTTGTGAAGGTTTCAGTCCATGGTCAGCTATCTCCAAGGCAGGGTGGCATAGCACAGGGGCAACAGCTGCAGGCGGCAGAAGACAGCAAAAGGCACAAGAACAAAAGAGGGGAGAAAAAGCCTCTATGCCTCCCTTATGTTGTAAGCAGGCTACCACCTCCCCCCATAGGGTGGGTGCTGCACTCACACCCCCTCTGTGCCAGCCTCTTGCACAAGCTGAGGATATTTACAAAGTAAGGACCCAGGCTCCCTGCTGAGTGGCTTAAACTACTAAACTTCTCAAGGTGACACAATGTATCAACCGTGACAGGAGGAAATGCCAAACCTGCTGGCTTGATATGGCCCGGCCCTCCCAAGAGGAAGGACAGCATTGGACAAACAGTGCACCCTCCATGTCAGGGGTAGGATCAACCATGTACCTGGGGCAGAGCCAGCCTAGCTCTCAGTCCCCTGCAGACAACCGGGGACAAGGTCTGCCCCTGAAGAACAGCCACTCTGGGCAAAATGGAACCAAGTGCTGACATAGGCCACAGCAGTTCCACAGTAGTACAGCTCACGGGTCCCCGATTCAGCCTTGCAGAGCGGGGAATGCAAGTCACCTCATCTGATGGCTTCTGTGTCAGGGGAGCACAGAGTTGAGCGGTCATGAGCTTCTGCTGCGCCCAGTGCCCAGGGATGCTCACAGAGCCAGGCGAGGCCGGAGGGAGAGGCACTCACACTCTACGTGGGCAGCGTTTCCAGCCCAGTGGCCTGGACCACACAGCCAGCAGAGCCGCAGAAGATGTTTGTGGCCCCCGTCCCCTGGGGCAGGAGCTGTACTGAGATCAGAGACAGACGAGCTCTAACGGCACAGCCCCACTCAGGCACAGTGCTCATCATCCCCGATACCTCGGGTCACAGGGTGAGCCCCCATTTTACAGATGGAGACAGTGAGGCACAAAGGATGAGAACTGGCCCAGCCAGACTTGAGCCCAAGTGGTCTCAATCTGGCCTCTATGCTCTTGATTAGCGTGCGATCTGGTGCACAGGAACAAGTCAGGCCAGCAGGCCAGGGTGAACGCTCACTGTGTAACACACATGCACCCACAGGACCTGGCAAGGATTCAGGGAGGACGCCGCCATCACACCTCGGTTCTCCTTCCTGACGGCTTTATAATGCGTCAGTAATCGTGTGGGCTGATCCCTCATAGTAAATCTCCATCTTTATTTTTTTTACATGTCAATTCAAGGTGACCGACACTGTGGATGGTTTCAAGTGTTTACATTTCACAAATCAATGCTCTTGGCCCTGGAAATAACATTGCAATCAAAATCACGCTCCTTACAGAAACAATGCAATTTCCTAGCACAGCCCAAGCACTGGAGACTGGGGCGGACAGGGTAGATGTGCTTTTGGACCATTGTCCCTCTTTGTCTGCTGCTCTGGGGCTCCTACCCTGCTCTCTGTAGAGGATGAAGATTAGACATCAAATGCCTCATCTGGGAGGAATCTGGGCTCCAATGATGGAGGAAGGGGGCCATGAGCTAAAGAAAAGATTTCCAATCTACAGATTTGTAAAACAACAAAAAAGTCTAACATTGATACTTCTCAAGAACCCGAATTCTTTCTCCCCTGTATCCTACTCCCTTGGAAGGTGCTAAGTGCTTAAGGAATAGAAGTGATGTAGGAAGGCAGTATAGTCAATCTTCCTGGGAGCAAAGATTAGGAATCAGTCAAGGATGGCTTCACAGAGATGGTGACCACTGAGCGGGAATTCTGCAGGATGCATAGGAGCTCATCCACAGATAAAGAGGGAAAAAAGAATTTCAGACTGAGGAAAAATGTAGGCCAAGACTGAGAGTTTATCTGAATCTGTCTCTGTAGATTCACCCTCTATGGTTCAGGACTACCTAGACAAGCATGGAACATTAAAACATTGGATGGTTTAGAGATCAAGGTGACAGTCAAAAATGTCCAAAGAAGGAATGAGCCACTTGGAATGACAGTAAGGTCCCCATCACTGGAGGTATTTTACACAGTGCCAAAGGACTGCCTGGCAGGAAGAGACACAGAATATTCAAACAGCAGAGGGGTGTTGGACTAGTTAATCTTTGAATTTCCTTCCAATCCTGAAATCTGTATACTATTTTGTCTTGCATTAGAATAGATTCAAGACATTGCCTTTGGGGGGGAAATAGTAATCAAAATGTAAATACCACGGGAATAATAGGTTTGGCCTAATTATCAGCGATTAGTCAGAGTTTGTCATTATTTCTGTACGATAGATCCCAAAGTTCCGGAAAACAAATCAAAGAAAGTACCGCGGCCAGTGCCATTAATAGAAGCAGAACACTTCAAGACGAGAATTTAATTTACTGGGTGAGTTCGTGAGGCACGTTTTTGTTGATGAATATTTATAAAAGTGGGTTAGGCTGGACCTGGTAATGATTGCGAAATATTTTAATGCCATCCCCCTCATTAATTTACTTTTAATGAATGACTTGGTAAAGCATAACCATTTGTACGTAATGATTTCATTAATAGCCACGGCACAGGCAACCGTTTTTCACACATTTGAGTGTCACCCGAATAAAATGATACCTTAAATTATACAGTACAATAAAGTATATTTGTTGAAACGTGGCGAGCTTTGGCCTCTTTGTTCTCAGGCTCCAGGAATTCGTTGCTTTTGGAACAACAACAGTGCAAGGGGATTTGAGTGATGGATTTCTTTTTCCATGTCTGATTTTTCTCTCGAAACTGGACCTCCAGCTTCGGTCCTGTCAATCCCAAGCAATGAAACCTCCCCCACCTCACTCTCCAGTCCTTGGTTTCTGGCGTTTTGCATAAACTCACCTTGCAGAGCACAGGCCTAGCCAGATTATCGCCTAGTAATAAAGGTACCTTGGGGCAGGGGCAGGGGTGGGTGGAGCTTGGGTGGGGAGGAGCCAGAGGATGGGCGGGGCTTGCTAGGGGCGGGGTCTGGTCGGTTGCCTAGTGAGGAAAAAACCTGTAGAAAAGATTCCTGGCATCAATCTCCCTGAGCATCCAGCTATCTGGCCCTCACCTGCTTCCTGTAAGAACCTCCAACATTTCTCCTAAGAGGATCATGCTGACATGCTTACGCTTAGTTTTAGCCGGTTTGGAGTACAGCGAGGCCTCCTATTTAAAAATGGGTTCCCTCATTAACCCGCAGCTCCATCCCTGCCCATTTCTCATGGGGTGCTTCTGCAGTGTCTGTTTTATTTATCTGTTTATTTGTTTAGTACAAGGACCGAGTTGCTTGTAGTCACTATCGGATCCTCACGCCGCTACATTAGCTAGCGAGCAGGAAATATTTGTTGGAGAGAGAGAACGAGAGAGGGAAGGAATGCAGGAGGGAGAAAAAGAGGGAGGGAGGGAGGATGGGAAGGAAAGAGGAAGGAAGAAAGGCCGATTGAATGAGATCTGAAGCATAAAGCAAGGCGGGCCCTGGCCCAAGACAGAACAGCTCGGTTCTGTCAGTGCCCATGACCCAGAAGAGCAGGGAATCCCATCCTCTCAGCCACCCTCTGCCCCGGCACCCCTGCCCGGGTCGCTCCTTGGCTTCCCAGTATTTGTTCCCTGGTCACCATGCACATGGGCTTAGAAGGTGCAAGTAGAACTCCTCAAATTCCTGCCTATCCTGTCTGCCTCCCAGGATTGTTTCACTATTCCCTGTTCTCCCTCCCGAAGGAGACAGATTCCACAAATTTACCAGCTGCTCAAGGTCACAGAGCCAGGAAATGGCTGAGCTAAGACTTCAGCTTCAGTACTGGATGATGTAGCTGAACAGCTTTTACCATTTCTCGGCTGCTTAATAGGTTACCTCTCCCAGAGGTGTCTGTATTCTAAAAGCAGACTAAGAGCAGAGGACATGTCTAATCCAAACAAATGAATGGTGAGTGGTACAATCCACAAACATATACCCAGGCGAAATTTTGACATGGGGATCAGTGGGATGAGATGGTCCCAGAGGGTTCTCAACACACAGGCTTTCTGGACCAAGCAAGTCTGGATTCAAAGCTCCCCTGCTCCACTGACTAACTTGATCATTTTAAGCCAGCTGTTTCTAAGTTCTGAGTTTATTTCTTAATCTGTGAAATGGGGATGATAATTCCACCTCCAAAGCTTGATGTGAGACCAGCATAAATAGAAATTGGCACACTGTGGGTGATTACAAATGGTAGCATCATTACGTGGAAAGGCAGAAGAACAGGGCCTGCCCACAGCGGACTTAGACAGCCTAGGGCACCCATCGAGGCCTGCTCCTTACCCCCAGCTCTGCAGAGGAACGGGTGGAAAGGCCCTGCGATAGCAAGCCCGGGCCTGCCTCTGTGCCCAGCTCTGGGTTGGGGCCTCCTGGCTTTGTACTCACCGCTCAGCTATCAGGATGGCGCCTGGATCGCAAGGACCAGGGTACCTGCGACTACCCCGCAGTCCTCATCTCCTCTGCGTCTTCCCCCGCCTCCCCCGGAAGATTTATGGAAAGATTAAGGGCCTTTTTTTTCAATATCTATTAATATTCATGGCAGTCTTCACAGCCATCTGCTTTTAACGATTTTGTTTGCAAAGACCTGAGATTAAAATATGGCCTGCTAGTGCTCTCAAGCATCTGAACTGAAGGCGATAAAACAAAGGCCTTTTCAGGAGCTCAGAGCTGGCCTGTCACTCTACCTGCAGTGGGGGAGACTAATGACTACTGGGAAGGAGGGGCAGCCCAGGAAGCGGCCAGACCTGGCTAAGATTGGATCAGGGCCACTGCTTCCCTGGGGCCCACTGGGTTAATTGGGGAGGAATAAACAAGCCCGGCTCCCTCCCCACCACCCTGCATGGGGGCCCTGGGGGTGGGGGCTCAGCTAGGGCACAGGGGAGGTACTGGTGACAGCGCTGGGCAACACAAGGCTTTAAGGATGCTGAAACCCTGAGATAAGCAGGCTGGAGAAAGAACTGTCCACACCAGAGATGCCCAGAGCCAGCAAGGGCAGGGACACTCCCTTACTGGAACACTGTGACCCAAATTCACCAGCAGGTGCTGTGACCTGAACCCGCCGCACCACGCACACCCAGAAGTCCAGTGCAATGCGATCTAGTGCCCAGTGCCCTGTGTCCAGATGCCCCCCGGGAGTCAACTTGACAACTCTGTCTTGGGTGGAACCCACTTGGCCATCAGAATCCCGGGGCTCTTGGCCAAGGTGGTTCCCCCTCGGCTTCTTCTGGGTGAGGAGTTTTCAGGGGGCTCCTCAGAAATATCTTGGGGGCAAGGTTGGAACAAGCACTGGGACAGCAGCCCACATGACTGTGCCTTGCACCCTCTGGGGTGCCTTTCCCAGGGTCCCCATCCCCCCAGGTCTTCCTGTGTCCTCTGGAGGCTCCACCAAGGGAGGAGTTCTCAGGCTGAAGGGCTGAGGCTCCCGCTCACCTGAGCACTCACACAGATTCCTGTCACTTCCCACGCCGTGCGTGTACCTGCCCCCTCCAGCCCCTGTGGCTCTGAGCTGCACATCTGCTCCCTGCGGTGGGCTGGCAGATAAAGACCAGGGCTCTCTCATCCCTGTCCTGCCTCCTCCCTTGCCAAGTAGGCGCCTCGGTTCAGGTCTCAAGTTCCCTGTCCCAGGCTCTCACCCTCCGTGTGGACGGTCCCCGTTTCCTCTGCCGTCTCTCCGTGGGCTGAACCTGCCCCCATGCCGGGAGAACTTGCTTCTCCTACAGGAGAGGAGAATTTCTTCTGTTCTCCCTGGGGACCAGGGACTCAGCGCTTCAAATCCCCCAGGGAGGGTGGGAATCCCCCTTCTCCTGGCCCATGGGATGCTCAGGAGGCCAGCGTAGGTGGCCTTTTGGAAACCCAGCGCTGCCCTCTGCCACAGCTCCTGTGCCGTCAAACCAAGTGCTGTCTTCTGCCAAGCTTCTGAGGGTATGGCCTCAAAAGAGAGAGAAAGGCCAGCCCGCCGGACACCCACAGTGCTGCCAAGGGCTAAGTCTTGCTTTGCCCACCTGGGAGCCCTTCTCTCCCTCACACCTGGGTACACCCACTTGGGGCCGTCAGGATCCCCCGACCTGGGGACCCCTGGTCTCCCAGGCTGAGGAGGGGTGGCAGTTTTCCTTTATGAGCCAGTCAACAGCCAGGAGAAAGGAGACTGAAAAAGATGTGACAAGAAAGCCCGAGGTAACAGGCTGGGGGTGACCTGTAATCACAGCACTTGAGAGGCTGAGACAGGAGGACTGCCAAGAGTTTGAGATGTGAGTTCAAGACTCTATCTCAGACAAATGACAATGCAAAAGGAGGAGGAGGAGGAGGAGCACGGGGAAGAAGGAGGGAGGGAGGGAAGGAGAAATAGAAAGAAGAGGAGGAGGAGGGGAAAGGGGGAAAGAAGGAGAAGAGGAAGAAGAAGAAAGCCACAGCAGATGGGCCACCTGGATCACCCAGGCCTGGGTCCGACTTGTCCTAAAGGCCAGCTGTGCCCCTAGGACACTCCCCTGGGACCTTCCCACACCTCCTGCCTCTGCCGAGCCAGGTAGGATGCGCCCGTGTTCCTTAAAGCAAAAAAAGAAAAAAAACGCAAGGGCGCCCTGTTTTGCCCTCTGCTGGAGGTCCCCCGCACTTCCTGAGCTCTCTGCTGGCCTGGGCCGCCCCATGCACCTGGGACGTTGTCTCCCTCCTGTCCGCAAAGGCCTGGACAAAAATCTAGCTCTGCCCCTACACACCTCCTGCCACCAGTTTTCTACTTCCTCCTTGGTCTCCCCGGAGGCAGGACGGTGGGCAGGAGGGGGGCTCCCAGCGCTTCTTTTCCTCTAGGGCTAAAGTCCCTGCAGCTCCTAGCTCTGTGCTTGGTGCTCAACTGACTTATATTTTAGTTTTTTGATTTTGGGTTTTTGGATTTGGGGCTTTGGGTTTGGGGTTTTGGTTTGGGGTTTTTATTTTTTGTTTTTTATGGGTTTTTTTGTTGTTGTTGTTTTTGTTTTGTTTTGTTGGCTTTTTTGTTTCACTTTTGTTTTTGTTTTTGTCATGCTGGGAATTGAACCCAGGACCTTCACACTAAACTATATCCCCAGGCCTTTTTATCTTTAAATCTTGCCAAGTTGCCTGGACAAGATTTAAACTTGTGATCCCCCTGCCTCAGCCTCCCAGACTGCTGGGATTATAGGTGCCATGACACTCACACCCAGTTGACTTTTACCCAAAAATGTGTTTTTGTTTTAAAACAAATCAACTGTTCTGTGGGCAGGCCTGTGGTGCGTGGAAGTGATTCCACAGTCTCATGAAGATCTCAGAAAAAGGTCATGAGAAAGGCATTTCTGGAGGGCTTCAACTCCCCCATTTTACAGTTGGAGAGATGGAGGCCCAGCCCAGGTGCCAGGTCTCCTGACACAGCCGAGCCAGCGCTATTCTCAGCCCCTGATCCTCTGCCCCCAGGCTCTGCTCAGTATCAGAGGAGCCAGCAGGAGCCCAGAGTTCAAGGGGCAGCTTCTGCCACTCATGGCATCTCTGCTGACCCCTGCTGGTGGGTGGGGCCACTGCAGAGAGCGGGAATTTGATTAAAAGTCTTCCTGTAAGTGCAGGCTGGGAGACAAGGAAGAAGGAAAGTGTGTGCATGTCTGCGTGTGTGTGTATGTGTGTGTGTGGCTGTGACCACATGAGTAAGCACTCTAACGTGCATGTATGAGTGTGTGCATGTTGATGATTGAGTGGATGGTTTGCATGTGTGTACATGAGTGTACCAAGTGTGTGTCTAACAGGGTACCCGCTGCCACCTGGCGCAGCCTCCTCCCTGGCCTCCGCGTGTCGGAGAACCCCGTGCCAGCCCCATATCCCCTCCTTCCTGCTGGTGGTGCCCGGAGCCCCCACCCCCACAACAGAACCCAAGGAGAGTCCTGCCCTCCTCCCAGAACTTTCTCCTACTCCGCTCTCCTCTACACGCTTCACCCAAATGTTATGACACACACATGCCCTGCGGGGCCTCTGAGCCTTGGCACACCCAGTTTCCTCACCTGGAGTGTGTCGCCTTTTTCCTGTAGCCTTCAAGGCCCCAAATTCAAATCCCACTTCCTCGTGGAGTCTTACTGTAAATGCCAGACTCTGAACTGGCACACAGAACCAGCCACTCTATACACCCGTAAATAGCAGCTGGCAATGGGGCATGGTGGCACACACCTGTAATCCCACCTACTGGGAAGGCTGAGGCAGGAGGGTTTCAGGTTTAAGTTCATCCTTGGCAACTTAGTGAGATCTTGTCTCAAAATAAAAAATGGGCTTGGGGGGGTACCTCGGCGCATCCCTGGTACAGCTAAATAAATAAATAAAGGCTACCATTTGAGGAACTTTTCACCTGTGTTACCTGATCCTATATAGGATGTCTTCTTATCCTCACTTCACAGGTAAAGGTCTCAGTGCACAGAGAGGCTGCATGACTTGACCAGGTCACACAGCTACCACTTGCGAGTACAGCAAGCCCACATCCTCACTCGCTCCCCACAGTATCTCCATGCACCAACATGGGACATGGCATTTGCAGAAGCTGGCAACTGCACACCCTGTGTCTTTCCCTCTAGCCTGGGAGGAGCTACCTGCAGCTTTGTGGCCCCAGCATAGACCCGGGGGACCCAGTGGAGCAACGGGAAAGGTTCTGAGTCAACCAGCCAGGGAAGGAAATCCTGTGCTGCGCGCATGTGTGTATACGTGCAGGTGCGTGTGTTATGAGTGTGACAGCAAAGGCTGTGTGAGGGGCTGAGAGTGTGAGTGTTTGTGACTCTGTGGGTGCTGTGGGAAGGAGTCTGTGTAAGCAAATGCAAGTGTGTACACATGCGTGTACACGCGTGTCCATGTGTGTCCGTGCGTGTGCAAACACGTGTCTGAGATGCTATCCAGCGCCAGAGCCCTGGCGGGCGAGCTGGGCCTGATCTCAGCTGCGTGAACAGTTAAAGCCCTGAAACCACGTCGCTCCGTCACTGATATTTTTACAAAGTTGTCACAGAGAAATATCATTTTTCTTCCTCTTTTATTTCATTTTCTTTGGGATATAGTAATTAACAAAAGCCGTTAGATGCCAGCAAAACTGTTTCTTTTGAAGTTTCTACATGGCTGTCACCCGGGAGATAAAGGCAGATTATTCAATCTTGACATTATAATTGTGGGTGCCAGATAAAAGCCTGGATTAGACACTTCACAGCCCCACGCAGGGGAGACGGGCAGAGGACGGCGGGAGGGGTTTGGCCCTGAGAGGGAGGGGCCCGGGACCGCACTACGCAGCCCGACTGCCTCCGTCTGGAGCTGGACCGCCCCCAGCCACGCAGTGTCAGGCGGAAGGGTGAGCACGCCTACTGAGCGGAGCACTGCAGACCCAAGGGCAAAGCTCTGGGTTCCGGGTGAGCTGTCCCCAGGGCAGCCTCCTACACTGTCCTTCGTGTCACCCTATGACTGAGAGGGCCTGGTGACTCTGACTGTGTGCCAGGCTCCTCGAGGTGGATGAGGCTGGATCTTCCTGGGGCGGGGGTCTCTGATCCCTCACACTGAGCAGGGCCGTCAGCCAATTCCAGCAAAGGAGCGTGGGTTCAGGTCCCACCTGCCTCTCTGTTGTGGTCTGGGCATTGCAGAGAGCAGGAGAGGGCCGGGGAAGGGGATTCATGGTCTGTGTGCAGCCCACCCCAGTGACTGAGAGTGGGGCCACCGTGTCACCAGGAGGAGGCCCCAGGCACAGAGCAGAGGTCAGCTTTAAGCACAGGCCAGAATTCAGGTCCCCTGGAGAGTCTGTTCACTTGTAAGACTCAAAGCTTCCACCACTTAGGCACTGATATTGTCCCATCTTCAGGGTGTGACCTTGGGAATCAGCTAATACAAAGTGGTCAGGAAGTGACCAGTGTCCTCCCACCCAGTGCAGCCCACCCACAGACAAGCGCTTCCCCCTTGCTGTGTTAAGTCATGAGGGTCCCAACATTCAGGGTCAGGGCTGAGTCAGGGCACAGTTGGGATCCACAAACTGCTCCAGGTATTTAAACAGAGGGAACTGAATCCAGGATTGGCAAGATCACCTATGCTCAGCACCAGTACAACCACAGAGGCAAGGAGATGCTGTCACCAGAGCCCCGGGGTCAGGAGGAACCAGCAAGCCAGGACCTCAGCAGGTCACGGAGACCTGGGCCAGGCCAGAGACCACCAGAGCAGAGACAGGATGCACCAGCTCCTCCTGCCTTCCACACTGCTTCCTTCCCATCTGACTTCATGGCCTCTCTCAGCCCCACTGCACCCTAGAAACCTGGAAAACACAGTCTTTGTTCACCCAGAGACAGAGCAGGGCAGGGAGGCTGAGGAGGTACCCAGATGGCACCCCGGCAACATTGGAAAACTGCAAACTGAATTTCCAGCTTCTCTTGCCAAACACAACCTCAGGTCTGCCCTCCAAACATCCGGGGACAACAGAGGCTGTTCCCGTGCTCCTCTCTCCCACCAGGCGTTGGTGTGCAAGAGTGGTACCTGCACATCCTAGCTGTGGCTGCCTTGGTCGAAACCAATGCACAGTTCCGTGAAGAGAAACTGTGGTGGTATCCCCTGTAATCCCAGTGCTCTGGGAGACTGAGGCAAGAGAATGGTACATTCAGACCCAACCTGGGCAAATCAGCAACTTATAGAGACTCTATATTAAGCTTTAAAAAATAAGCTGACACAGTGGCCCACGCCTATAATCCCAATACTCTTCAAGGCAGAGGCAGGAAGATCACAAATCTGATCCCAATTTGGGCAATTTAGTAACAGTGCAACTGTCTCAAAATAAAAAGGGCTAGAGATGCATTTCAGTGCAAAGGCCCTGTGCTCAATCCCCAGTACTGGAAAGACGGGGGTGCGGCAACCAAGAGGTAATTTGCCCAAAGTACAGGATGAGTCAGGATCAGAGGTAGGATTAGGAGCTAGAGCCATGGCTTGTATTTCCTAAGAGCTACATTGATCCGCAAGGAGGGCAAAGAGCCGTATTTACTGGAGTGCTTGCAGCTGCTCCGATATCCCTGGACCACCTAGTTTTGCGGCCAGGACAGCAGGAGAAACGTGACAGGATGAGGAGCACAGGACGCTGACAGCTCTGAGCTGTTCTAGGCTGACACGGCCACTCCATCACTGTGTGGCCACAGCAAAGTCCCTGACTGTGCCCGATGGCATGTGGTGGTGTCCGACCCAACCCTTCCAGGAATCTGCCCCAACCTGTCGATCCAGGCTGGGATGCCCTGGGCAGAGATGGGCGGAGCCATCGCCCGTGGAAGCCCACAGACAGCACAGGGGTCTTTAGAAAGGAAGGTCGAGGGGGAGATGCTGGGAAACATAAATCTGCCCACGCGGCTCTCTCAGAAAGGGTTTTAATTAATTGTTTTTATACGACATAAGAGCAACTCATTACCGAACAGCTTTGATTTGTGACACCTGCATTATAGATGATTTTTAAATTAACATTTCCCCAATAAAAGGTGTCAGTAGAGAGCTGAAAGCGCCCAGAGAAGTATAAAAGGATAGTAATATGAAAATACAAATAAACACCAGCCCAGCCTAACAAAGGGGGCTGCTTAATCAATTTTACAATTAATTAAGGCTGGCTGGGATAGCTGGGGCCTGGGAGGCAGTGGGGCTGAGGCTCTGGCGTCAGATGCTGAGGTTGAGGAGGCGTCTGCAGTGTCAGAGAGACACATTAGGAGAAAGCAGGATGTTCTTCCAGACCAGAAGGGCAGGGGGACAGCGGGGAGTCAGCTGTGTCCCGGGGAGCTGGCGTTAAGGTCTAAGGTGCTTGGCTGGAAGGTGGAGGAGGGAAGAGGAGGCTTCCAAGCATGACGTGACCCGCTGATGGACTGGGTGGGGTCAGGCAGAGGCGGTGGAGGTGGAGTAACAGAGGGATGCAAAGACTTTTGATTTTGTGAGGGTTTTTGTTTTCTTTTTTGGTACTGGGGATTAGACCCAGGGCCTTTGCACTGAGCTATATCCTCAGTTCCTTTTTTTTTTTTTTTTTTTTAACTTTTTATTTTGAGACAAGGTCTCTCTGAGTCACCAAGATGTCCAAATTGGGCTCAGACTTGCAATCCTCTTGCCTTAGCCTCCCAGGGTGCTGGGATTACAGGTGTGCACCACCACACCCAACTCAAGAGAGATTTGAAAGGGAGAGACCACCCTCAAGCCCTGCAGCTGGGCCTATTAGAAGAGATGGGAATCAGATAACCAAGGCCAGGGCCAATGCTGGGAGACAGTCAGAAACTACATAGATACTGTCCCTGTCCTCAGGCTGTCCACTCTGATCCAGAGAAAGAGGAAGCATGCCCACAAAGTCTAGGAGTAAAGATTCCACAGAGTACTGGCAGGGGAAGGAAACCAAATCAGGTGCTGCTGGAGCAGTTCAGTATGGCATGAGGCCACCAGGGAGCACCTCTCTGATAAAGTGACACTGAAAATGAGACCCAAAGAGGAGCCAACATCTGGGGAAGAGGTGATCCAGGTGCCTATTCAGCAAGTGCAAAGGCTCTGAGGTTGAGTTGAGTGGGAAGGGCCTGGTCCTTCCACATGTCTTCTTTGTTCTCCCAGAGTTTTGTCTTTGCTTTTTCTCTGGTTGACAAAGAGAAGTCTCATCTGTAGATAGAAACCCTGAAATGTGGAGAAAAGGTTCCCTGCTCTATCCCGTTTCCTGGGCTTGCTCTGCTCCTGGATGGAGGAGTCTGTCCCCTACAAGAGCCCTCTCCATCTTGATGCTGACACTGCCCCATCTCTATGGTTCCCCCGGACGTCTCTCAACTCCAGATGCACTCAGGAGGCTCCTGGACAATTGCCTCTGTCCTAGTTACTTTCTTGTCACTGAGACACAATACCTGGCACCAACAAGTTAAAGGAGGAAAGGTTGATTTTGGCTCACAGTTTGTAGAGGTTTCTGTCCACAGTTTCCTGGCTCCAAAGCAGGACAGCATGGAAGAGGGGCAGGGCAGAGGAGAAGTACCTCCTGGCAGGGCAGCAGGAGCAGAGAGAGATCAAGGGAGGAGGAGGGCAATAGACCTTTCCAGGCCACGCCCCCAGTGACCCACTTCTATCCTAGCTTCACCTCCCCACATCAAATTAGCTACAAACTCTTCAGTGAATTAATTCACCAGTGAATATCACACCCCCATGATCTGGTCACCTCCCAAAAGCCCCCTATGAGTTCATGAGGCTTTGGAGACATCCAGATACAAACCATAACACCTTCCTTCAAAGCCTCTTCTTTCATTGTTCCCAGCCTTGGAAACAGATGCCAGCCCCTTCTAGTCACTCAAAAGCAAGACCTGGGACCAACTGATGCTCCCTCTCCCCACTTCCAGGTGCTGTGAGCTCTTCCTCCTTACAGCTCTTCTGCCCACTGCTGGCCACTCTGCCCCATTCCAGCCATCCGCATGTCCCCCAGGTGTCCATGATAGTTCCTCTGCTCCATCCCCTGCCTATGGAACACAACAGCCTAGGGAATCCTTCCAAACAGAAACCCACCCCACACACAGTGCCCCAGAAAACATTTTGAGTGTCCCTTGCCCTAGGGCCAAAAATAAACACAGTTAGCACTCGAGTGGGGCCTCCAAAATCTGGCCCTGCCTACTCCCTGCCTCCCCTTACCACCCCCAAACCAGGTTCACTGCAACTTGCCATCCTTGCCCCTCACACCTATCTTCTTCCACACCTGTGGTCCCTCTGCCAGGAACAGTCTAGTGTCCAGAGAATCCCTGCACCCTGCACACACCCCACTGCTGCCTGGACACCCTCAACTCCACACTCAGGCTGCTGGCCCACTGAACAACTAGAATGGCTACTTAGTCCTGTCTCCCACCCCACCCTTCCCCAGGACATAGCTGCCAGGACCCCTACAAGACTATTTCTGTCTCGTTGGCACCTGTGTGCCCAGCACCCAGTGGGGAAATGCATTGCTAAAAACAGGAGAACATGGGTGGATTATTAATGAGTGAATCAAATGATGTCATGCAATAGTACATAGCTCACAAGTACTAATTCAGGGGTTTAATGAGAGCAGCAAGGTTGACTTTAACCCAGCAGCATAGAGTTCACCACATCTTTAACGTCCCTGATGAAGTCCCTCTGCAGGGTGGACACTGGACATCATTGGTACAACCTGGGAGCGTTGCTAGCTCCCATGAAGCCTGCAGGGTCCCCCCAGAGAGGCTGCCCAGTGCATGGCCCGGCTTCCTGCTGTCCTCTCTGTGTTACCCCAGGGCCAGAGAAGACAGGGCTATCCCAGGACTACTGGTTTGAGGTGGGGGCTTCCAGTCCTCTTTTCCTGGAAGGTGGCTATTGTGGGCCAGACCTGCACCCGAGAACCTAGGTCAGGAACACAGTCATGGACTGTGGAGGGATGACATGGTGGTGGCCAGGGTGGCCAGGACGAGCCAGACAAGTGAGCATGGTTGATGGGCTGTCTAAGCAAGGGTAGAGTGAGGTCAGGTGGGGACCTGGGGCTCAGGAATCATTAAAGCTGTAAGTGGTCCGGTGTTTTCAACAGACCTAGAGCTGGATGTCAAGTTCAAACACATGGGTCCCTCAGAAGGCAGAAGGGGGCTGTGCCTGGAGGAACCTGGGAAAATTGTTGGAGGAGGCAGGCTTGCATGTGCCTGCACGGATGCAGAGGGTCAGAGAGAGAGCAGGAACTTCCCAAGGATGCCACTGCTCCCTTCCTCAGGGAGAAGCTCTCAGAAGTCACAGGGCCAACCATGAGGGGCACCACTGCTCAATGTCACACAGGAACAGACCATCTGACCTATCTCACACCCCCAAGGAGCCCAAACCAGAGAGGCAAAGGTCACCCCATGCCCTGTGGGCTCAAAGGGCTTGCAGAGATCACATAGGACCCAACAAAACCAGAACCCAAACTGACACAGGTTTGACTTCCAGTCTAGCACCTTTTGGTGACATTTTCTATCTTTGGTTCTGATTATTCTGCGACACAGAATGAAAAACTCATAGTGGATGCTAAAAATACACGTCTCAGAGTTGACTGACAGGGCACGCTCAGTGATGTATGAACACGGAATGAGTCTGTTTTTCCCAATAACTTCCACCAGCCCAGTACGGGAATAGACGTGCTCTGCTTCCAAGTGGCAGGAAGCCCCTCTGTGGGGACAGGACTCTGCCCTGCAGGGTACAACTGCCTTTCTGCTGATTCTACGCACTGGCGTCCTCACTCAGCTGCTCCCTAGTGCTGGGGGAGGCTAGCTTCCAGTTCCTTATGCGACATCATGAAAGACCATCACATCCTGCACTGACACCCTCTCCCGACCTTCTGACCCTGGGGACTGTTCCCTATCGAGTGGCCTCTTTCTCTCCTTACCCCTGGCAAGCTTAAGAAAAGGGGTGTGCTTGTTCCAGCTCAGTGAACCCCAGTTCCTCTCTATACAGAGAAGAGCACAGGGACCCATTTTTTAATAGTTGAAAAACAATAAAAACATATAATATTGATGACACATGAAAATTCAGGTGAGAACACAGTATCATCTATGATGTTTCCAAGCTGTTAGAGCAGAGACTAATATTTATAAGAAAGAGTCTATGGCCCATAGAGGTAAAAATATGCCCTATTTAGTCCATCCCAGAAAACACTTGCTGACCCCAGTGAAAATTACACTTCCCTGCCTCTCTTGCAGCTACACAGGCCACAGCAAGGTGAGAAATCACCTCTTACTTCCTGTGATCACTCCTGCCTTTGGCAGAGCCAGGGCAGTTGCAACACTCAACATGCAACAAGGTTCCAGAATGACGAGGCAATGACTTGGGGGACCAGAGTCATAGAATGACTGAGCGTGAGTTCCACTGCCAATCGAGGCACCCACTTTAGAGCTGTAAGGTAAGAAAAAAGGTAACTTTGGTTCTCTGTAAACTTTCTGTCCTCACTCGGACTAGTACAGATGCCTGCGTCCAACTAGGCACTGTTAGCCAAATGCCTTACCTGCCAATCAATCCCAGAGTCTTGTTTAAGGACACGGTCTCATGTGGCAGGCCTGCTTGATGGACACATGCACGGTGTGGACACACCTTGGTGCTGTCCTAGACTGCTGGCAGGGAGACCACTTACATCAGAGTTCTTTTGTTTGCAAGGAAGAGAGAGGCTGCCAGCTCAACCTGAGAGACTCAAAGATAGCATCAGGTGGAGGGCAAAGTATATGCTCATCAGAATCCCCCAGGAGAAGGCCAGGAGTAGTGAGGCAATACGTGAACCGGCCTGGGAGGTGTCGGACAGAGGCACCCTTCCAGGACCAGGAGTCTCTCTTATAACATCGATGCATCTTTCCATCCTCCTTTCTGCTCACTCAGAGCTGGTAACCATGCAAGGTGCCCAGCCCCAAGTCAAGCCCACTGACTCTGTTCAGTCTCAGACTCAGCCTCTCCTCACCTTTCCCAGGACAGAAACCAGACTTGGCCAGCTCTGTGTTTGGGCCAGACCATGGGTCATATGGTGAGTGCCCACTCTGGATCAACCTGGTGAGGTCTGGGGGACCTCACTGCTTTCCACACAGCACGCAATGGGGCACAGAGGCTCCTTTAGCTAAGGAATCAACCTGTCAAAGGGCCCTGGAGTGCCATGGCAAAGGCGCAGACTCTGGCTGGAAGGCTGGGCTCCTCTCTGCCTACTACAGACACATGACCACAGGCGCATTAGTGCGTTCCTTTCCACTTCTATGAAATAAGAGTCACAATAAAAAACACCTGCCACTTAGAGCTGTCAAGAGGATAGAATGAATTAATGTGTGTAAAGCATTTAGCATAGCATCTCCTGATGCATAGTAAGCTTCCAGGGAAGGTCAGAGATTAGAATTATTGCAATCACTCTCTCTGAAGCAGGAAGGAAAGTGTAAGTGAAGGTTTCTTTCCTTTGCTATACAGTCTCTCACTGTGTACACAGTCAACGATTCGCATCAGAGGGGGATAGCACAATGACTTGGTCCCAGATATGCCTGCCTAAGGGACCCAAGGGCCACCACCCATTTAAGGACTTTTGTCCTCCACCATTGATGATCATGCTTTCTGTGCAAGACCTGGGCTGGGTCCTCCAGATGCCCAGGCCCCTGATCCTCATCATGCACCAGTGAGGACAAAGCTCTGAGAGAGGGTCAACAGTTGCCTAATCCACAGAGTGCAGGACTAATCCCACTCACTGTATTTTCATCGGCCCGGATGACACCAAGTGTCCATTGCTGCATCCTTCCCATTGAGAGACAGGCTAGGATCCAAGTGCCACAGGAGGTCCCAGAAGAGGGGAATGTGGCATGACATGGACAGGGTAGAGAAGACTCAGAACTAGAAAAGGGAAGCAATTCTACCTGGGGAGAAGTGCAGGAGGATCGGGACAGGGAGAGGATGAAGCCATGTGCTTGGTCAAACCTCTTCCACTAGGTTATCCAAATATATGCGGCAAAATCTTTATTTAGCAAACAGATTCTTGGCTTGGAGGAAGGCCAGCAGCCTGGGCACTTGTCTCAGTTCTGTTCCCCTGTCCCAGAGCTTGAGGCCCAGCCCTTGCCCCAGCCACAATAGCTACATGTGGTAGACCAGACATCCCTAAATCCCTCTCCACTCTGGGCCTCCATGGTGAGTTCCTAGGCTCTCTGGTTTTCTTGCAACAGGCTCTGAGCCCTGTTCACCCACAACTTCCATCTCAACCTGAGATCAGGGCATTTCACTCCCCAATTTATTATATGCTTTAGAGTCATGTGGAAAAAAATAAAACTATTATCCTCCAAACCCCAGTAGGTCTCTTAATGACTACTCCGCTAATTAGTAGCAGCTGTTAATGAAGTGTGCAGGTACAAGCCTAGCCTCATCAATTAATCCATACATGCTCCTGGGCTGCAGTAATATTTAAAGGGGAAATCGATACCTGGCAGCTAGGCCTGAGGAGGTCAGTCGGGCTGGGCAGAGAAGGTGGAGCATTTCAAGGAATTTGTCACTAAAATAACCAGTGCCTGGAGCTCAGCATAGAGGAACAAGAACAGGGAGACAGGGATATAGGTAGGCCTGCAGGGGATGGCAGAAAGACTGGGAAGGCAGTAAGGACAGACACCTGCTCCAGTGCGGGCAGGCAGAGAGCTCCATGCCAACCCAGGAGGAGAATGTAGGACCAAACTTCCTGCTTCATTCCTCCCAATCCATCATATCCAAAAACCTACTTATTCCTTCAGGGGAAGGGCCAGGGTGGGGGCTCACTAGTATCTCCTTGTGGCACATGTGGGCACTGAGGCTCCACTGCCTATGAGGATGCCAAGCAAGTAAGAGAACAATCTCTCCCTCACCCTCGCTGGCTGTCTCACAGCCTCATCTCATTTCATCCTGGCACCAGCCCGGTGGGGTGAGCACTGTCAATCCCACCTTTGGGAGACAGAAGTACTGCCACACTGAGACACTTTGCCTGGGTGACAGAGCTGGTTACTGGAGAGCTTGGCGCTGAACTCCCCACAGTCTAGGCCCATGCACTGAGCTCACTCACCCAGACTCCTGGGTATCAATAATCTGAGCTCTGCAGAGCAAGATCTACATTTATCTTGATGCCTGGTCCCTGTGGTGTCTTGATGTCTGATCCCTGTGATAGCTCCCCACTGCTGCTGTGAGTACCTCAGACTTATGAGCTGGATACAATGGAAATCTTTCATCTCAGTTGCAGAGGTCAAGTCTGAAGCAATGTCACTGGCTAACCT
>RJWM01009602.1:0-67118 GCA_004363535.1 Dasyprocta punctata
AGATTGCGATAAAATATTTTAAAAGCACATGTCTCGCAGAGAAACCTTGTCTGTACTATGTTTAAAAACTCTTGACATTCATCAGAAAATAACCAAACAATTCAATCAGAAAACAAAGCAAACACACGAAAGTATAAATCATTAAAGACTTTACACAGTTGACAAATAAGTACGTGAAAACATGGTCACTACTGTGAGTTTTCGTGTAAATTCAAGTTAAAATCACATAGAAAATATTATTATATACTTCTCAGACACCTTAATGTAAAGAGTAACGACAGTCCCAATTACCAACAAGAGTGCAGCAAACCTAGATCCCTCCTACATTGTTAGAGTTGTTCAGGTCAAAATGTTAAGTGGTACAGACATCATCACTAACTGGGGGGACATTTGCATAACCTAAACACACAATTCCTTCAGATACATTGATCACGCTTCTTGGGCATTTACAGGAGAATAATAAACTTGTGTTCTCAAAATTCCTGAAAAATGATTATTCGTGGCATAACAAGCCAAAAGATGGTAATGACGCAGACTCCCTTCAGTAAATGCATGGTTAAACAATCTTTGGTTCAGTTATTCCATGAAATGCTATTAATCAATAAAAAGGAAAAACTATCAGTATACAAACAAGTAAGATGAACTTGGAAATTATACTGCCATTTAGCCATGGTAATCAACACAGTGTAGCACCACTGGAGAGACTCAGAATAGAACAGATTAGATTAGGGAGCCCAGAAATAAATGTACAAGAAATTTATTGATTTTTAAAAATAAATATAAAGCCAAGACATTGGAAGTTACTTTGGTCAAGAAATGGTGATGCCTAGATTTGTATACTATGTGATTCCATTCCTATGACTTCCTTGACTGACAAAATTGTAGATTTGAAGAGCTATTAGTGATGTGAGGGATTAAGGGTAGGAGGAGTAAAGTAGCAAAGAATAAATGAAGACACTGTGGTCAGAAAATGACAAGAGGAATCCTTGTGATCACAGAACTGTTCTACATTTTGACCCTGCTCAGGGTTACACAAACTGACACATGTGGCCAAATTTCATACTAATAAATTTTGCATGATAAGCTACAGGAAATTGGTGAAAGATGAATAAGCTCAAAGAAATATACATTCGATCTAATTTTTATATTCAGAACTTGTCAGTTTTAAGTCTGCAACCTTTAGTAACCGAATACTTTCTATCATCACCTGCTTTGTATAGTCTGGCTTGAGGCGGCTCATTGTCTCATGTGTTTATTGTGCTTTATTAGCAATATTTAGTGGGAGAATATGATTCAGCTGAAATTCTCAAAGGCCTGGATATAACATAGGTAAATTCATTCCTTAAGAAAACTTGTGTTTCTATTTGCCATGAATGTCAGTGTTACTAAAAATGATGACTATTAAGTTTTCAGGACATTTTCAGTGTGGTGTGAATTCTGGCTCTAAATTAGTGGCTGCCCATGGTTAGTAGTTTTCTTTAAGTTTTCTATAAGAGACTCTTCCTCACTCCACTTTCCCCATTCCCTTTAGATATAAGGGAAAACCAAGAATATATTTCCATTACCTTCCCCCAGACCGCAGTGTTTAGTATTCTTTTACTTGGTAGCATACTGAGAGTGCTATGGGTTTATAACCGTGTCTTTGGTCTGGCTTTCCACCATGCGGGAGTCATCTCTTCTCCTTTGTCAGTATGGTCAATTAAGATAAAACTTTCACATGACCAGCAAATAGCACAAATCTTCCATGGCAATCACTGGTTCCTCAAGTCACTTACACTTTTGGGGAGCTTCTGCTTACCTGAGAAATTATTTTCCCTCAGTTAAAGTACATACAAAAAAAAAAACAGTAAAAGTATTTTCTCTTGATTTTTCAAATATTCTATGCCTCAACGGCTTCTGCTAATCATGAACACTAAAAAGAACATACAATATAATTTCCCCCTCAGGGATATTTATAGACTCAGTTACGCCAAAACTTTCTACCACTTACTCATTATTCTGTCATTACCAAAGTTGGAGAAATAGCTCTGATTTTTGATTATTTTCATTGCAGTTGATTATATATCTACTCTTTATTTAGCACCCATCATTCTAGGGAAGTAATGCCAGCAATTACCTATAAATTCTATTAAAAACATGCTAATGTATAAACTTAACAAAAAAACTACTGAATTGATTCTCCTGAATTTACAGCATACTTGATCTCTTATACATGTTATTCTCACCGCAAGAATTTTAATTTAATGTGAAACAAGAGTAGATCTTGCAAAGAGAATGAAACTTTAGATACCAGGAGTCAACTATGACTGAAATATGGACATTACACTGAATTTTCGCAGGTAAACTTTCTTTGGCATTTTGTAATCTATGATATCCCATTTATTCTCCTTTGTATTTTCACAAATAATAATAACAAGGAAATATTTTTTATTTTAACTTTTTATGGGAAATAACTGAGAAAGCTGTCAGTCACTTATTAAAGAATACAAAGCATTTTCTTTTCTCATCAGGAACTGACTGCTATATTTCTTTACTGTGTTTACTGAAAGAGATACATTTTATTTTCTTGTGTATAACTTCTAATACCATCATTATTTTATTAGACAAAATAATTCACAAACTTTAGAACTTTTTGCAAATTTAAGAGTTGAGACATATTCTTGTTTCTCAGATCATTTCACCTTTACTGAATTTGTTTTATCTGTACTTTAGACACACTTGAAAATATAAAATTTTTATATCACTTTGGATAATAGTAGAATGGCACACATACCCCCACCAACAGAAAAGTAGGAGGTTACCTTCTTACTAAATTCCCTCATAGAAATCTCAACCTGCTCATATCTATTCCATAATTCACATCTGAATTTTGTATTTTCCACTACTCAGCCTTTTTTATGTATCTATAAAAATCTGGATTCAATTATATGTATTCCCTTATTTGATTCTGTCCCTCTGCATTGCATTTTTGAAATGCTTCCATGGTTATGAGCACATGTTGACAAATCAGCTCATTTATTAGTACCGCTGCAGATTGCCTTATGTTTCCTTATATGAAGATGGCATGATTTATTTTTCCATTGAATTGTGATTTTGCTATTAGGAAAATCCAGGTTTGGTCTTCAATGGTGCACATGTTTAAAATCTTACTGCCATAAACCTACTGGTTGAGCATTGCTTGGCATAAAAAAATCAATGTTAAATTTTACTCTGCAAGATATAAAATTGTATTGCAATGTATATTGTGAATAGCAACATTATCGTGTTCCCCTTATGATACCTTTTTACTACACTTTTTTACTGGTAGGCCTTGTAATATTTCAATATCATTTTAAAGAAATACCATGTTATGTTTTGAATTAGCATTTCCCCGATCCCTAATAAGATTGAACACACTTCATGTTTTTCATACTTCTCTTCCTTTATATTTTTGAGTGTGTTTTATATGCTTTCTACTGAATTTGTACTGCTTTATATTATTAAGTAGGGAATCATTTATATACCATAATTTGTAACCCAGTAGATACCCATTTGCTATATGCAGAAGTCTTTGCGGATATCATATTTGCACACTTGCCTACTTGAAGAGCTTAATTTGCAGCCCTAAAATCAATATTGCTCTGCTTTTGTGATTCTTTCAGACTCTCAAGGAGCAGCATTGTTTTAGTTGCCCTTTTGCACAAACACGATTCCAGCTGAGGGGGAACAAGATGACACATTGCCTGCCTTTGGGTTTGAACTTTTATACTGTCAAGTGTCCTTTACACAGCCTATTTAAATCTACGGCTCTCACATTTTTGTGATATTCTTTAACTATTTAAACTTTTACCCTAGCATGGCACTAAAATGCTGCCTACTCTAAGAGCTAAAATGCTGTGATGTGCCTTACAAGGAGGACATGTGTTAGACAACCTTTGTCCAGGGGTGAGTAACTGTGGTAATGGCCCTGAGTGAATCAATCAGATGTATCCAACATTGTGTCATGAAACAGAAGCACACATAAAAGAAGGTTATGTGTGGTTAGTTGACAAAAGTGTTGTAACAAAAATGTCGGGAAGTTTACAAGAGTTGAACCTATATTTCTCTCAAGTGCAGTATTTCAAAATTTATTAATTCAGTGTTTGGGGAGATTATGTACAATATACTTCTAAAAATGAGGGAACTAAGCTATGTTTTGTTGATTGAATTTATTGAAAATATCTCATTGTAGCTTTTTTCTCACTAAATTTATTCATATTGGAAAGCTAGAAATTATTAGTTTTAATTTTAGTAAATTTACCTACTTTTTTCTATGTAGCTTTTGGATTTATTTCCATACGGTTTTTGCAATTTGTCCCTGAATATAATATATTTTAAAAGTCTGTTGTGTTCCTTCTCTGTACCATTTGTTCATTTGTTAGTCTGAGTTTTGATTGGGGAGTTTAAACTGTATGATATTTATTTTTAAATTGTAACATAATAATCTCTTTGTACAACCAACATTTGCTGTATAACGTTGATTGTCCCCATTTTTGCTCTGCTTTTCAGTACCCGGTCTTCCTAAGTTCTAACATACAGAACAAACTGCTTCTGTGAATTCTATGTAGTACTTGGTCATCATTTCTGTCCCCATGCTTACATATCCTGACTGAATCATTAAAATTTTATATTGTGTTTTCATTTGTGATGAAAAAGGCCATCTAGATTTTTATATCTTCAACTGCAACTTACTTTTTCTGAATCTTTACTCTTCAAAATACCTTTGACAGTGTGTCTGAATGCCTCTCACAAACACATCAACACATGTGTACACACTGACACAAAAATGAATGCTCACAGAAAACAAAACAAAACAAAAAAAACTATTCAAATATTCTTTGAAATAATTGTAACCAATCCGTAGAATTATGTGTGGAGAACTGAAGGCGTCTGTATGATTGACCTCTATTCCACTGTATATAACTTATTTCTCCATTTTTTATGTCTCCTTTACTTTCTTCCATAAAATCTCAATTTTTATATTTAGTAGTCAAAAGAACCTTAAATTTTTTTTTCATTTAACTTTGTTTTGTTCTTTGGTCACATGATTAACTGATAATTCATGTTTGCAAGTTTTACAGACATTTATATAAGGGCTTTATAAACAGAAAGCTTTTTGAATAGGTTTCTAGTATGTGCTTGTGGGTTATTTCATGATTTGCTATTTAGGGAATCATGATACAGCTAATAATTAAGTTGTTTCATTCTTCTTTTGATAACTTGAGTTCAAGTATCTTCGTCTTTATCCTCTTCTCATAGCAACAAACTTAATAAAAAATATATCCTTCAAAAATGAGTTTCTAGTATTGTTTTGTTAAATGTCTTTTATTGACTGAAGATGGTTCTTTATTTTTGCTGGCCAAGTATTTTAAAAGTTATGAATATATGTGAACGTTTGGTATAATCTATGCACTTTTTGAAAACATATATTTCCCCTAAATGCATTACTATCAAACCCTATAAAAACTTAAATTCTCTATATTATATCAAATTTGCACTCCAGGTATAAATATGACTTGGACAGAATGCACACACTGGTTAATTCAATTAATATTTTATTTACAATGGCTGCATCTACCTAATGTATAAAGTTGTAGTCTTTGTCTGTTTTTAGTACTGTATGTCAGATTATTCCATGGAAATACTTGTTTTTGTTTAATATTAGAATTTCAACTTCCTTGCAAATTACTAGGAAATTTTTCTGTAATTAAAAACTCTCTTTTGAAATAGCTTTTCTTTGTCTTCCTCTCCCCCTCTACTTCTCCTTCTTCCTGTGAGGCTTAGGCTGGCCATGAACTCACTGCCCTCTGTTTTATGGCCACTTGAGAGCTTTCAATTTATCTTACGGTTATAGAAACTTTTAATTTTTATATTGCTTTAAGGTACATTGAAACATGCGTGAATTTGTGTATGAATATCCAGGTGCAAGTGCATAATTTTTTAAAAAGGGTCATAGGGGCATAACTCTGGATTTAAAGTGTGAGTAAAAATGTGAGGAAACAACTCAGTATTTAGAAATAATAAGTGGTGAACTTTTGTCTCTAAAAATAAATAAAACTGAGAATTTTGAGGTTGAAGATAGTTGATCTTTTTCTCTTAGCTTTTGTGGGTTCTGTTTTGAGTGTGTGTGCGTAAGTGTGGCACACGTGTGCGTGTGTGGGGTGTGGTGGTGAGGAGACAGTGAGGCCTGATGACTCCTTTTCTGTCCTCACAGGTTGATAAATACAACAGAAGTGATCTGCAAGTGTAGTAGTTCTGGAGGTGTCATTTATATCTTTGCTCCTTGTAGATATATAATAGTACTGAACTAATGGGATACATTAAAATGGGAGTGCAAATGCAAGTTTTGTTCGTTTTATTTTGTTCACAGACACTAATGAATAGCGTTTAATTTACTCTATCAATCTTCTCACATCGTCAAATTTCTAGGTTTCTATTTGCATAGCAAAACCTACAGATTTCACACCCAACTGCAGATTTTGGACCTAGAATTGCTTTTAATTTGGTGAGCAAAATGCCAATTTGAGTTTCTCACCATAAAGTCACTGAAGATGTACAGCATACTTTAATGCCAGAGTAATATCACGAAGTACAATCACCTACCTCTGTGATTTATTTTGCCTGTAAAGGTGCTCACTAACTTTATTCATTTATTAATTCCATCTGTTCACACCATCAGATATTTGCCCACCTGGCAAATTCTCCTTCCTACTTTCTCCTTGTCTACCCTTTCCCAAATGGTTTACACTGTCACCATTTCCAGAAGAGAACACAGTCACTACCACCCCACACACAGGCATCGTAGAGGCTGCTCGCTACCCACCACGGACACCAAGGAGGAGTGGTTTAAATGACAGAAGCGCATTTTCTCATCGTTTAGAGAAGTCATTCAAGGGCAAGGTGTGATCAGATTAGTTTCCCCTGAGGTCGCTCTGCTTGGGTGACAGATGGCAGTCATCCTGTTGTGCCTTCACATGAGCCCTTTCTTCCGGTGCACAACCGTAGCATCTCAGTCTGTATGTTCTCATCCTCTGCGTATAATGCCGTAAGTCAGATTGGAACAGAACTTACCTTAAGAGCTTCATTTTACTTAAATTACTTCTTTATTTGACTACATCTCCAAGTATAGTCACATTTTAAGGATCAGAAAATAAACCATCAATTTATAAGTTTTAGTGAGACACAATTCAGTCTATAACAGGTATTCTTAAGTGTATCAGTTATAATAGAGAACACTTCAGTCATGGTGAATTGTCCGTTTCTCAGCAAATTTTTAAGTATGACAGATGAGGTGAGAAACTTTTCATCCATGTATTCCCACAGTAACTCTAAACTTTAGATAACATATATTTGTAGATTCACTGCTATGAAAGCTATAATAGAATGTGAGAAAAAGTCACTGAGACTGCTTCTGTCTTTATAAGTTTTGTTATTTTGTTCATCATAGATTCTTTGCTTTATTTTTCAAAGATTGTATTGAATGTATTTAATCTAAATTCTTAGAGCAGCGTGTGTGTGTGTGTGTGTGTGTGTGTGTGTGTGTGTATCCCTTCAGATCTTGAACCTGTCTTCCTCCTCTCTCTTCCTCCTGGCTCTGTGAAAATGAAGAAATTCATGAGGCAACATTTGAGCATCTGTTTGCCAATACTCCTAAACAATTTCAATGTAGTATCTTTTGTCAACCTTATCAAGAGCAAGTTCTCTTCTGAAAAGTAGCATAGAGTGGAGAAAAGAAAACTTCATTGCAAATTAGAAATCTATCTTCTAATTTTGGCTCTGCCAGTTATTTTCTAGATTTGAGAGCAAGGCTCTGCTGTAAGTTACGACTGATGACATAGTCAGCAGAGCAATACTCAATATCACATGGTGCATCAACACTTATGTGATAAAATTTGATTATTTCATAGCCTACTTTGAGACATATTCCTTCAGGACAAAGAGTGGCATAGGAATCTGCCTTGTTAAAACACCTCTCTTTCCAACTAACTCTGATACAGACATGGTCCTTGAACGCCATGTCTAGGGAGTTTTCTTGATTGAAAATCTCATAGTTCTGGCAATATAAATAGAATCTGAGATATCAGTGGAATCTCAGACATGTAATTAAATAATCAAAGTGGGCATTGGTCTGCCTTCAAAAGTGTGCTCCTGAATTAATTTTTATGACAGAGAAACAGGAACTTGGGTATAGATTAGCTACTGTTGTATCAATGACACAGAAAGACATCCTCTAGAATGACAAATTTTTACTAGTTTTGATTGCTGCTAATAATAATGGCTTCTGAGAGTTCTTGATCTCTAATTAGTGTCATAGATTGAGTTGCTCACATTGTAGTTCACATAGTTGTCACTAAATCCTACAGTGTGGCATTATTATCTGTTTTTCTGATGAAGAATGTGAAGTTTATCAAAGTTAAATTATCTTCCAGGTACAGTGGATAATTAGATATCTTAATTTTTAGTAGTTCACCACCTGCCACAGTAAACACTGATAATTGCTTGCTGAAAGAAGAACGTCAGATAAGAGCAGCCTGCAATTGATTCAGAACCAGAACACAGTAAATTCTTTCTGACAAAAGTTAAACATGATCTTCAAGAAACAGCTGAGACTAAGCCTCCAGGCAAGGGGCAAGCGCTCTCATTTGGAAGACATGAAGGATGGCGTGGATCAGATCATCTGACGGGAGGAATAAAGCAAGAGAAGAAGAGAGAAGGCAGAGTCACGACACAGGGCGAAGCAGTGGGAATAGAGAGGCATGCTGAGTTCCAAAGGCTTGACCAATTTGCTCACTGAAGTCTGAGGTTTAAACAGACATCAAGGTTTTGAAGGGAAAGACCTTGCTAGAGGTGAGGAACTGAGTATGCAGAATAAATAAATTATGGGTATAAATGGAAGTTTCTTTGAATAAGCGCACACCACTGTTGGCGCCAACAGGATTCCTTATTGACACCGGTCTTTTCAAACATTTCTTTTAGTTTCTGCACTGAATTATGTATACATTAAAATTCCAATTGAACAATTTGCACTAACATTTCTAGAGAACAAAGTTTGTATACATTTACAAGTTATTTCCCCGCCACTTCCCAGAACATAGTCTGTGGGTGTCTGACAAATGTGTATCTCCATTCTTTTGATGATAAAAAGGGTTGTGGTTCAATATACACTACACCATTTTAAGAGACATTGACGTATTTTTTGTTGCATTAAAATACTTTTCAGGATGTTTTTTTTAAATATTCTGGAGCTCTGAGTAAATTTGCCAATAATGAGTAAGCAAACTCTCATTTCTTCCATGCTTCTACTTTTTCCTTTTTCTTTTTAACTGTAGTTCTTATTTTTTAGAATTTACATATTTGGGGATTCAGTCTAGGACACTGCAAGATTTAGTGCTTATGTGATCACCTGGAAAACTTGTTCACAACATCAATTTTCAGCTACAGCACCCAGATCTGGAATATAGTTTCTCTCTTTTCATCTTCTGTACCCCACACCATGTAAACTAACGCTAAAGTAGATTTTGAGAGGATTGTTGAATGACATTGGATAAACCCAGTTTTTCTCTTTTTCTTTTTCACAGTTTTAGAGAGTAACTGTAGACTGCTCTGGGTATCAGTTATTCTGAGCTATTGGGGGGTCCAGCTGGAGCAGCTAAGGCCCGATTCCAGTGTCCCTAGAAAGAACACACTTTTCAATGCTTCCACCCAGTAGTTATGTTAACCTTGGGCATAAAACATAGCACAACTGCTTTGGGGGGGTCCTCCAACTATACTGAAAGTGAGGTAGAAACAGATGGAATTCCATTCACTCCAGATAGCATTCAAGAGGTTAGTAACTGGCATTGTCATTAATCTAGGCTTTTTTTTACCCACTGGTACCTGTGAGTAATGAATTCACTTCATGTTACTTACTGTGTTCGTAGGTATTATCTTTCATTAGAAAGAGACAAGTTGGTAACCAGTGTTCTATGAACCTCTTTCACCATGAACTTTTCAAAGAAAATGTTCTGTCTGCTATTACTATTTCTCTTCTGTACAGATCTTTCTTTATTCTCTCAAATAATCTGGCTCTCAGTGGAATAGGAGGAATGATCCTGTTTACATTTGATGACTTAATATAGACAGGCATTCAAGCAGCAGAATGTTAAAGCCATATTGATGAGATGGTTGTGTTTAGGATATTAATATCGTTCAGGTTATTTCTGGTCAGGGGGGCGGGCTTTTCACAGGTGGCTCAATTTAAAGTGGTAGATGCTGCAATTAAGAATATGTGATCAGTTCACTGATTGGTTTGACACCATCTAATCAAAGCAGCCTAGACAAAGTATAAAAGGGGCAAAAAAAAAAAAAACGCTGTTAAAATTGATTATTGATTTTACTGTTTCCTGCCCACCTTGAGCTGTTCTGTTCTGCAAAGCCACCCAGCCTTGGTCTCAACCAATTCTGGACTGAAACCTCTACAAACTGTGACCCAAATAAACCTTTACCCTTTTAACTTTGGGTGTTGGTTATTTTGTCTCAGCAAGGAGAGAAAGTAACTAAGACTTTAAACAACTGGCAATGTTGACAGTTACTTATTTCTCTTTGTAGTCCTGTTGACAATTATGAATTTTCTCTTATTGTGTGCTCCTCGTGGCATTCATCTGTTTGATGTATAAGCTGTGATGCTAGGAATGCTTATAATCCCCCAAATTCATATGCTGAGATGTAATTGCCAAATTCACCTGTGAAAAAGTGGAGCCCTTGGGAAGTGATTGCTTCATGAAGGTGGAGATGTCATGATTGGTATGACAGCCCTTGTCCCTACTGCCATCTCAGGACATAGCGGAGAGGCCCTGTGGGTGAGGAAACCGGGCCCTAGGAGACAGCACATCTGCTCCTGATACTGGTCTTCTCAGGCTGCAAAACTGTGAAAAATAAACCTCTGTTTCATAAGCTAACCAAATTATGGAATTTTATAAGGAACCCTAAAAGGACTAAGGGGGTTAAGTAGAAATGAATTATAACTCCTTCCCATTCCACCCCATTTTCACAGTATCAGCCACTTTTCCTTCCTAGTAGTCTTTGTTTCAGAATACTGAGATGAGCATCAGCTTCTGAAAAATTATGGCAAATAGGTAGAACTGGTCATTAGTGGCAGTGGCCAGGAGTTTGTCTCAATTTGATTGTGTCTTCAACAACTATAGTAGATACAATTTAGAAACGAGATGTAATGTAGCAGGCAAATATATGTACATGCCTTACATTTTCAGCAGTATTGGTGCAATATGCAGTTTATATAGAGAAATAATGGCATGTAAATCTTTTGAAATATAAACTATTCAGACAGATTCTGGGTTAAAGTTTGCCTTAGAAAATAAAACTTCTATAAATTGCACCAATAAAGAAGATATGTAAGATGGTGTGGAAATAATGAAAATTTCAAGTGCAGTCAAGTATTTATTCTGCCCCACCTTCATTTTTATACTTTCTTGACTAATTGATTTCCACTCTTTAGATATCAATTAGCATAAGTTAAGGGTGAAGTTAGTATTACCAGTGTCCATGATATTCCAGCTTCCTGGGCATTTTCACAGCTCCTCTACTTTGCCAGCCCTCATGCTCTTACCACTTTATAGTTAAAAATATAGTTACAGCCATTTCCTCTAAATAATACAGGATGGCAAGGGGAAACTGTGATCTGTAGCATAGAAAGCTGAAAAATACTACATCAGCTGGAAGATCAGTGTTTGCCATGGTGAGAGTTTGTGTTAGTAGTGCACTCCCTTCTTAAGAATAAATGCTACTTATCCTAGGAGCTCTTGTTCCCAAAACAATTCAGGTCTCATTAAAGGAGATGCTACAAAATAACTGATTATGATTCTTCAAATGTGTCCAGGTTATTAAAAACAAGTTAAACATGAGAAACTTTCACAACCCAAAGGAGACATGAAAAAACAATGCACTAGGTCATCTTCAATGAAATCCTAGAGAAGAAATAGGGTATTATGTAAAATCTAATGAAATACGAACCAAATGTGAATATTAGCTAATAATGATATTAGCTACTGGCTCATTAATTGTACCAAATACATTGTACTAGGTCAAAATACTAATGATATGGGTAACTAGGTATGGAAATACTTAGCAACTTCTTACACCATGCATTTTCTTCTAAATACATACTTAAGAAGAATGTTCATTTTTAAAAATTATTTATGTGTATAAGTGTCTTCACTAGTCAATCCTATGGCCTTTGAAATGCAGACTATTATAGTTACTTCTGGAACCTCAATGCACAGGCCATAACGAAGACCTTGATAAACAATTCTTGGGTGAGTTGCTGAATAAATAAGTGAAATAACCATTTAACAACTGATTGTGAAAACATCCTTACCTCCCTAATGAGGCTCATATTTTATATGTAAATAGTATTTCTGCAAATCACCAGTCAGGATGAAAATTAATGCCATCTGCCTTTTGTTTGCCTAGGAGCCTCTGCTCTTGGGTCCTGCAGTCATTTTTCCCTTACTGACTGCCCTAAATATCTGTTTCCTCCCCAAAGAATCCAAATCAACCTTTTGCTTTCTCTGCCAAGCACAGCAGGTAAATCTGTGAAAACCAGAAAAAGCATAGGGAGGCAGCCCTGGAAAAGGATGTTCAAAGATCTTGTACTGCCTTCTGACATTCTGATGTGGAGAAATTGCTCCATCAGGACCCCTTGGGCAGGACAACATAGATAATCAATCCTTGGGACTGGGGATATAGCTCAGTGTCACGAGTGCCTGTCTGGCAAGTGGGAGGTCATGAGTTCAATCCCCACAATTCCAGGTACCAAAATAAAAAACAAAACCAAAACCAAAACAAACAAACAAACAAAAAAAACAGAAACACAGAATAGGCTGTAAGAGGGTCAGTCCAGTGGAAAACTTGCTTTTAAGGGGAAAATATTCCTGAAATTTTAAAGGGTTAAAATCTCTCCCTATATCACCATATATTGATTTCAAAGGAAAGTTTTCCAGTGTCAGATCTGCCCAGTAGGAATAGAATTTTTGCATTAAGATGAATAGAAGAAGTATTTTTAAAGACAAGAGTCATTTGGGGTATATGGGAGACTTGATATTGTGGCATTAAGGCAATGCCAAGAATTGCTTCAGTGGTAGTTTATCAAAACACTTTAAGGACCAGAAAAGGTTCAAATGGTGAGGGAAATGAAATTCAAGACAAGGAGAGGAAGAATTTTGTAGTGCTGAGCCTGCCCAGGGAGAAGGGGATCGGAAAGGAACAAGTCTCGCTTCTTTTTATGTCACCTCTGTCCAGGAACCAGAACAGAATCAATATTACTTTAACTTAGTGATGACAATAAATATCTTGCTTTTCAATGTTTTTTTAGTGAAAACTAACATATATTTACTGTTTTATTTCTATGAAAAACATTTGAATCTCCACAAAATTAATTTAGGGAAGAATGCACATTGATGTGTCCAAAATTGTAAATACACATATTTATGTGTTCAAGCCTGCAAATACTTTTAGAAGGGAGCTAAGGATAAATTGTTAAAAACCTCTAAGTAGGTGAAAATAAAAAAGTCTGAAATTAAATAAGTACTTAATGCAACATATTTACTTGTTAATGTTTTTAATGCTATGTAAAGGTCAAGTAGTCTAATGATTAAAATATATGTTCATGAATCTGAAACCTATGATTAAATTTTGTTTCTTAATGTTTTTTTGACCAACAAAGTAACTCATGACTATCAACACCTCCATGAATATATGTATAATACATGCATATCAGATATAAGACTAGAGTCATATATCCATTCATTTATTTAAAATATAGTTTGGATATCTAATAAAGGATAATGAACCACTGTAAATACCAATAAGTATCATTCTAAATCTACTACTACTTAGAGGGAAACACAGTATCATTATTTGTGATTTCTCTTTTACTGTGTTAAATAACAAATTTTCATCCTCCCATTTAAACATCAAAATAGGAAAACACTAACAATTATGTTTTACCAAATGTTGGTTTCTAGCTTAGTGAAGTGGCAGAGCTAATATTGGAATTAAGTTCAATTTGATTCCAAAGATGGAATTTTACCTTGGTTCAACATCAGATAACAGCTTTAGTATGAACAAGTTTGAGCAGAAAGCCAGTAGTCATTGTCCACTAAATAGACATCAACACACAGATATTGAAATTTTATAATGCAAAGACAGATTTAAATCAGAAAATTTTATTTTAAAAAATGGTCAAATAGGCCTGTCATTCATTATTTTTCTTAACTAACAACTCCAAAAACTGTACTATGAATCACCAGTGAGTTGAAAAGAAGTGTTTTCCTTCATTACATAACGCAGTTATGCTTTTTAAAAATATATACCACTAAGTTTGTCTTCCCACTTAGCATCAAGTTATGTAAAGCGTGCTTCTCCTCAGCCCGGGGAGCTCTGCTCCCGCTGCTTCCCACCTTGTTAAACATCCGCAGAAAACAAGTCAGGAGCCAAATGCTCATGGCAGGGACCCCATTCCCGCTGTCACCGAAAAAGCCGATTATGCGAGGTCAGACACCTTCGGAGGCATGATATGCAGAGAGGATAGGAGGACACTTGAACACAAACTAGAATATTCCAAATCAAGGATAAATAAACATATCCTGTAGCCAACCTCAACACAAAAACAAATTCTTGGTAAGAGTGACTGCTTATCATTAAAGAAATGTTTGGCCAGCACATGGGAAACATTAAAATACAAATAATGCAACGTGAACATTTTCACTTTGGCAAAGCCTTTGCCTTAAAACTGATTTATCTTCTAGCTTGTATTCTAAGGTGGAATTACATGTTTCTGAATGACTTAATTACAAATTGATAGGTCTTAATCAGTAGTTTTGCATACTTTTTCCACTTTATCACCAGCATGTACGAGTATTTGCAAGTAGAAATATTTTCCTTTTGCCAATTTCTTTGAAACAAATGCTATATAATTCTTGCAGATTTCAATAATGAATTAAGTAGTAATATTTTAAAGAGTTTTTAATTATTGCAATTATGCTATGAAATATCTTAGATGAGTTCATTGATGCAATGCATGTTGGTGAACTGCAAATTTTTGTAGGTGATAGATTAATAGGGCCAAACCATATGATGGGGGAGTTCTTAACATGTAAAACGTTACAGAGAAATGTAGGAAGAAATCTTGTAGTGTCTGAGACAGTCTATTAAATATAATTTTATTAAAAAGGGAAAATGGTGGTTAGTCTTGGTAAATTAGTGTATTTCTAGGTTGAGAGCTGCTTTAATTAAAAAGAATTCTACCTGTTATTACATAATCTGTTCCCTTGAAGAAAAAAATATATTTATATATGTGAATCATTGATGATTTTGAAAGTTACTGTACTTCAGAAGGAAAATTTAAAATTTTTTGTAATAGCTTTACTGAGTAGAGTTAATTAAACTTATACTCACAAGCTAAATTCAAGTCCAGTCTCTCCATTTATTGTTTTTGAATCATGGACAAACTATAATTTCTAAACCTCAACAAAACAATGAATTTGCTCTTTCTCTAAGGATCACAAGATTATTCTTTCTAATGGTTATCCTGACATGCTTCCTAGCAGTTTGTGAGCCTTTCTTTTGCTCTGAACTTTCACCAATATTTATATTTTCAGTATAAAATGTTAGGTTAGCTTAATACATAAGGAATGATTCTGCTGTATGCTTTTGTTTTTTGGTTCACTGGGTTTTCTCAGTGCTGCTGTCCATATATATTCGAGGTCACTTACCTTTTTAATTTGGTGTGTGGTGAGAATATTTAAGATCTACTCTCCTGGTAAATTCCAAGTGTCTAATGCACAATTATTAATAACAGTCACCATTCCATAGGGTATGTCTCTAAAATTTATTCTGCCTTTATAACTGACACTTCGTACCTTTTCAATAATATCTTCCCATTTCCTCGACCTCATACCTGTTCAACTATCATTCTGTCCCTGACTAGGAATTCTTTTTTGTTTTTTTATTTAATTTACTCATAAATGAGTTCAAGTAGTACTTTTCTTTTCTTTCTTTGATTCATTTTGCTGGCAATAATATCTTTCAGGTTTATCCATATTGATGCAAATGATAAAATTTCCTCTTTGAAAGTTGAATATTAGTTCACCACATGTATGTATATGTTTGTGTATACCTGTGTGTGGTTATGATTTTATATCACAACTTCTGTATTTGTTTATTCTTTCTATATTTGAATCACTGATGATCTTGGAAATTTTTGTGCTTTAGAATGAAAATTTTCCTTGCCTGTCATGGAAATGTTATAATAAACATGAGAGTACAAATATTTACTTTAGAAAACTAATTTAATTTTCTTTGAATATATATTCAAAAAAACAACATGCTTTCTTATTAATTTGAGTGATTTTTATATATTTTGGAGGGTAATTCATTAGGCTTTTATGCATTTAAAAATTCCTTCTAATTGATGAATTTTTAAAAGCAATGTAATGGGAAAAGTAACCTTTAATTGTGATGCAATAAAACATGTGGACATTTTATTCACAGTTTGCTTATGTGTGCTTTACTTAAAAAAACTTTTCCAGAAAAGTTTACAATGATACCACTATATCTAATATTTTTGAAGCTGTGCTATTCACATATAGGTCCTGAGTAAAGCAAACGTTTTGCAAATGTAATAAAAGGCACTTTTGATTTTCTCTTTGCTCTAGTTGCTGTGAGACACATTTCTCACCTCTCCTCAGAAGAGCTGATTCCTAGGAGTTACAGTGACCGCCAGTTGATGAAGGGCTGGGAAATAAAGTGGGAAGGGAGGAACCATTGTTTCTTCCTTGGTCTGCCTTGGGAAAAATCTGTAGCCTCAGCCACTCCGCTGCCTGGGCCTGTGCCCCGGTGAGGCCCGAGGAGAAGCCGAGCTCCTGAAGGCGGTGCCTGCCCTCAGCCTCCACCCGGACTCCTTCCTGAGGCACCCCGGCTTCCCGCTTGACTGGTGGGTTGCCTCAGTGTATCCTGAGTAATGTCTTTATCTTTACCGTCACGTGGAACTGATCATGTGTAATTACTTTTAAAAATAAGACACATTCCATTTTAATGATTTTTTTCTGTATCTATTAAAATGAATATGTTTTTTCTCTATCTCCTTATATTGCTTTTCATCAATTGATTTCAAATGTATTTTGAATTTTGCACTGTAATATGTCATATTTGATTGTAATTTCTAAGCTCCATTTATATATATGTATACATCCTTTGTCCTGTGCCTTTATAATGCTTACGTTTTCACATGCTAAGTTCACAGTTGTTTTAGCACTTTTAACATATATATCTGTTTTCAAGCTATTCTGCAATTCACTCCATGAAAGCTGGATTTTTGCCCCTTTTGTTCATGTAGGCCAATATCAAGGAAGAGACAAAATGGGTAAATGCTTACCATTGAATATTTTTAGCGCCAGGCATTGTGGCATATAGCTGTAATCCCAGCACATGGGAGGCTGAGACAGGGGGATTGCCATGAGTTTGAAGGCAGCCTGGGTTACAGTGAGTTCAAGGCCAGCCTGGAATATATAGCAAGCTTGTATCTCAAACTGCTGCCTGCCAAAAAATTAAAATTTGCTGCTGCTGTAGTCTAATTTCAACTCCTTTGTAAATGATTTTCTTTCTTCTTGATAGTTTTAAAAATTTTCTCCTTATATTTTTTCTTCAGTGTTCCTAAAATACATTGCTTTGAAATGATATGTCTTGCTTGATATCCAAGATACACTTCACTTTGATTTTATTTCCCACCTTTAGCAATAATATTTTTGCCAATTGTCTTTTTAAATATGATGCTGATACTTCCTATATTTTTTGACCTCTTACTTGAAGAAATTCAGGCATAGCCCACGTTCTCCTGTGTGCCTCTTACCATTTCCTTGTTTTATATAATTATTTGTGATAAATTCAGATTTAATTACTAAGCACATTTCAATTCTGTCAGTACATCTTCACAGGTAACTAGAATAAACACTTTTCTTTTTATTAAATATTAATTTCATCATTTATATCATCTTTGATTTCTATCTGTTCTTTTCTTATAACTAGCCACATTAGTTTCATATATTTAATAGTCTTTGTTACTATTTTAATCTCCCTAAATGTGTGCTTTGAATAGTTTCTCAACAGTTTCCTACAAATCGAGTTCACTTGAAATGAATTAATGCTCTATCTTTCTTTTCATAGGATATATTAGTAGCCATTTATTCCTACATGAATTTGTAGTTTTTGTTTGCAGACTCATTTTGTGCAGCAAGTATTAACGCTCAATTCTGTTTTGCTTTTGTTGTTGTTTCATTTATATTTGTTTTCTCGCCTACCCAGATGACTACTTCACATTTCCATCCATCCGCCAAGTCCCCAATCAAGAAGGGTCTCCCGTACGCGGACTAACTGCAGATCATCGTGAAGACAGCAGGGTTTTTCTAAATTCAGCGAGGCTGAGGTTTTGCCCCTCCTTACTTGTCCTAGATTAGTCTGCATCTAGAGGTTCTGCAAAATCAGAGCACTAGGTCAGTGGCCCTGACACTTACGACGTTTTTCGCGAGGCCGTCCAACATCTGCTGCGTCCCGCACGGAATCCGGCTCCTGCACGGCATATTCTGTGTTCATTCCAGTTCTCATCATTTCTTGATCTCTAGTATAAATTCACATACACTTGCTTAATAATTACATTGCTTCTGAATCTTGGAAATGTGTATCTTGCTTTTAACCAGATTTTTTTTTTCCAATTTTCTAATTTTACATACTTTATTTGATATGACTTTGGCTTTTTGAGAAGACATATTCAAAAGGAAAATAGCAGATCTCCTTTGAACATAAAATATGATGGCTCAGATTTTAATAACTTTACAGTTTTGAGTTAGGAACTCAATGAATATTCTTCAAAATGATTGGACGTGTTATTCTATGCTTCTCAACATCCTAAGGATCACAAAGGTAATAACTCAGTAGAGTTAACAATCTAATAAGGTAGGTTATGTGATCAGCTCCATTTTTATCGTTTTTTAAAATTTACTTTTTGTTTTTTTTTTTTTGTGGCACCGGGGATTAAACTCACAACCTCATGCCTGCCACAGGCACTTAAGCCACTGAGACAAACTCCCAGCCCTAGTTTTTTGAGGCAGGTTGGCACTATGTAGCTCAGGCCAGCCTTGCCCTCATGTTGTAGCCCAAGCCGGCCTGGAGCTCACAACGCTCCTCCTACCTCAGCCTCCCGAGTGCTGGGATTAAAGGCGGGAACCACCACACCTGGCTAATCAGCCCCATTTTTAATAGAAGACTGAAGGGTGCAGTAGCTAAAAGAACATTCCCAAAGTCACACAATCTTAAGTTTTATAGTCAAGAATTAGAGCCAGAGATTCTGATTCCCTGTATTAACCACTTAACACAAATCACACAGTAAGTTCTAAAACCTGTGCTTTCATTTCGTGGAGTGCAGCCATCAATGGCCTTATTTTGCAAGATTGTATTTGTTGTTCATATTGTGACAAAGTGACATGCTTATTATATTTTCTGTGAACAGTCTGCAGCACAGTTCATGGAGCTATCTCTAGGCCTCTTTAACAGATTGAAATAAGAAAAAAGCAATTCTGTTATTTGCCTAGAGGCGAATAAGCTCTTTCTACATATCTCCATCTCCCGATGCACATTACTTGTGGGATGGCTGACTATTAGAACAAGCAATTCCTCTTCCAGCTTGATGAATCAATCCAAAGGATGCCCGAAGCTGAAGGTGAGCTGTGGATTCTATTCTGAAAGTATTAAACTCTGTTTGACTGCATTTCTGACATGGATAATTTCCACAGTGTGGGAATTCGTGTATTACACAGGGAAATACAACCTACAGTCCTGGTAACTATCTGCTGAATGAATGACAGCTGTAAACATCTTGTCTATCGTAGGCTTTCACAGAGCTTATGAGTGTAATTCAAAATAGATGTCTAAGCCCATATACGGTCTTCAAACTTTAAAGTCCCGTAGTCAGATTAATGCATAAAGTAGAACAACATTATACTTCTTGAGCTTCCAAGACCTCTTTGTAACATTCAAGTTATATTAATAAGACAAGAACTATAAATCAGGAAAAACATACCCAATTTCACTTTGCTCAATTACCTGACATCAGACATGTCACTGCACATCTTTGAAGTCCGCTTTATTTGCAACTTGTGATTTGGGAGGTTTATATACGGACAATGATATTTGCCATTACTGGGATCCAAAGTATCCCCCAGAAGCTCATTCCGTGAAAGGCTTGGTTGGTAGCTGATGGGCTTTTGGGAAGCAGATCATGAAGACTCTGCCTTCCTCAAGTGAGTGAAACCCCCGAGGAAGTCAGTGCTAAGCTGTGTGCACTGATGGGATGGGGCAGCTCGCTGGGCATCTCTTTCTCTCTGTCTCTCTCACTTCCCCCACCATTATTTTCTGCTAATCAACCGAGAGTCCACGTAAGTATGATCAATTGCATATCTATTGAGTCAGATCCAAAGAAACTAAATCCGGAAACAAGGATTTTGTCTGATTTAAGATTAAGAAATATTCGAATTCGAGGCATCAGACTGGAACTTGGGTGGAATCAGAGTGGGGAAATTCAGTGAAGAAAGTGTGTTTTAGTGCAAATGTTCCAAACTCTGGAGATCACAGCTTGTTATTTCTTTTGAATTGGTAAATGAAGGTGATTTATTTTTCTGGTTTAAAGAACAAAACATGCAAGTGCATTTTTTTCAAAGCTATACTGTTTTCTTTTTGCATAATGTAATTTACTCTATATTACCATTCAAATGAGGCATGCCAACATGAACTCTATTCAACTGTACAATAAGACATATTATACAAAAACATTTGGTAGTAGTAGGTTATGCACATATACATATATATGGACATAATTTAGTCTAAATTTCAAAATATGCCTTTAAGTATTTTTTATGAAATTGAGAAGAGTAGAGCAGAATTTGGTTCTACCCTTTATTCAATACCAATGAATGAGTTGAGAAAGACCTCATGAAAATAATTTGAATTGTTTTCTTCATGTTACCATTATATATAGGGAAATTGAAGCTAGGGTAAATACAACATGATAGTCAAGTCCAAATGGATCAAACGCATCATTCAGTCATGAGAATTTGCTATGTAAGTCAATATGGAATGTTATTCTTTTTCAGTTATTACTCACAAAAATATACTTAATTCTTCTTAGCTTTTTCATAATAAATCAATCATACAACTTCACCTTCTCTACAACTTACTTTCGCTTCATTCATCAAAGTAAAATGTATTCATTCACTGTTTTTATCTTTTTATTTATTTATTTATTTATTGTATATATTTGCCATACACATTGATCACATTCACTATAGAAAATTTGTGCCTCTACATGATACATCTAAGTTCTTCTTTCCCCATTCCCTTCCTCTCTCTTTAACCCTTCTTCCACTCCTAACTTACAAATCTTTGTTCCGGTTTTTTCCTTTCCATTCTCTTTCTAAAGCCCTTTTCCCTCTCTACCTTCCCACTTTACCCTACCTCATTTCCATTCCCATTTGAAGCTGGTCTTCCTACTTCCCAACATCTATCCTCCATTTTGCTCATTATTTACTCTGCCATAAAGAAGGGTGAACTTGAATCATTTTTAGGTAAATGGATGCACCTAGAGCCCATAATTTTAAGTGAAATAAATTGAACACACAATAATTAGAAGCACATAGTGTTTCTATGTTGCAAGAAACTCAAAGGCTAAATAAGGAGCAGAATGGAGGAAAGATATTGCAAAGTAATAAGAGCACGATTCACTCTGAATTGATCTTGTCAGGTGAACGATACTAAAAGAATCATTGTCATCATTTAAAATACCATAGCTGAGTTCTAATTTTGTGATTGAAAACATAATCAAGGTCTTTCTCCTAAACTTCTTTATACTTTGTAAAAAATGAATTGCAAAGGAAAGAGAAAGTTAAGTCTTAAAATGTATTAATACAATACTAAAAATATATTTCCTCCAAAAATTTAAAACATTTGTAAACTATGAGATCTTACAAGATAAAGTTTAAGGATAAATTTCCAAACATGACTGAACTACCTCAAAGATGCTCTAGGTAAAGAATGTCATAATTATGGATACATAGGCTCAGTGTTTTAAAATGTTGATTTTCATGAATTTATTATAATTCACATATAATCTGAAGGAAAATCTCAGCAGATTTTTTTTTACCTGAATCAAGATCAGAGGCTGTAAAAAATGAGGCAAGAATAATATTGATAATCTTAAAAAAGCAAGCTGAAGATTCAAAATGTCAAGCATTATTATAAAGCTTCATTCAGTTAGGTGATGTAGTTCCAACACCAAGAAAGTGAAATGGCAAAGGACAGAGTTACAGAGACAGACCCATGGACCTGAGCTTACTCTAATCACTCTGCAGTATGGTAAAACAAAACAAAACAAGACAAAACAGTATAACCCCCCCAAAAAACAAGTGGGCTTCTTGGCACATGGCACTGAAATGCCTGCTTCTCTTTTTTGAAAGTTTCTATTTTATGAATTTAGAGAAGGCGATAACCAAAATAATTGTAATAATTATTCATATGAAAACAATTTAAAAAGTGGAAAGGACTACAGAAGAGCAATATTATAAATACTGCAATTGTTCATATCGAAACACTTGGAAAAAGCCGCATAGTATAGGAAGCACATACAAGGAGCATCCAGTAAGCAAGAAAAGCTATCACTGCATATTTCACCATGACTTCATACACACTAAAGTTAATGAGGTTACTGCAATCTAATTTCCCTAGTATTTAATAACTGAATTTTCTGGTTTGCATTTTTAAAATGAATTTAATAAAATTTCAACACGCAAAATATGTGCACCATTTATAAATAAAGTAGTACTACAGAGCTTATAATACAAACTTCCTGTTTCTTGCTCCAAATTTACCGAAGTTTTATTCCTTTTCTAATGATAACTATTTTCAAACCTCTAGTGCTTTTCTCACACTGTTTCTATAAAATCAATAACATGAACATTCATTGAGTTCTTATTTTCTAATTTAATTTGCTGTTTCTTGACGGTATCCATAAATGATTATGCTCCATTCATTTTTATCAAATTCAAAATTCATATGGAAAAATTTCAACAAGAAGGGGTGACGAGTCAAAGTTACAGCAATAGGGCACAGAGAACTGAACTCAGTCTGAATTCCCTTTTGCTAAAGAAATGGGTTGGAGCGTTTTTGTTGTTGTTTTGTTTTGTTTTGTTTTGTTTTGCTTTGTTTTGTTAGACTTGAGACCATCTCTGCTAACCAATACTATTAGAAGGAGAATTAAATATCTGCTGTCTTTATAACAGGGGATAAAATTACAGTGTGGAGCAAGGTACCTGCAGGAGTTAGGTTTACACCATCTTACAGAAACTAGAAGTTAGGAAAACTATTGATGATTAGAATTCAATAAGACCTCTTTCCTGTCCCGTGCAGTCATTTCTGGGGTGTAAAATGGGCAAGGAGGTTTTAAGGAAATTTATATCTCAAAGAGACAGAGGAAGAATTTACAAATACAAGATTTCTGAAGTAGAAGATCTGAGAAAATCACAATCCAAGGCCTAGAGATATGAAGAAGGCTGCTCAGATACTCATAAACATGAGCAGAACTTTAAAGCCAGCGTGGTTAACGTGTCACTATTATTATGCTCATTTTATAAACAACAATAATAAGATGTCTATGACATAATGTAACTTTATTAAATACAAACATTATATCTCTTTTTTGCATTTTCCTGTACAGAGTATCACTTTGAATTTATATAATAGTAGTAAGTATAACTACCAGGTATTGGGTTAGGTCATATATTATGATTAAAAGCTCATTTGTACTTATCAAAACTAAAGTAGGAGTGCAGGAATTTTTCTGATGGAAATGTAATGAATTGAAAATGCATCACAAAATATTATTGGTCTGCCACACACACAGAGGGTCTGGCTCATCCTCAGACCTTCAGCTCTTTTCCTGTCTTTGACGTGCTTTGACCTGGCTGAAACACAACACTTTTTACGCTTCTACTCTAAAACCGACTGAAGACATTCCTCCCATTTTTTCACATTTTCCCCATCCACAGAACCTCAGTTTACTGACACCTTCTCTTACTCCCATCGTACCTTTCATATAAACCGAATGGATCCCTATATTTTAAGTGGTGCCTTAAGCTCCCTCCTAGGAGAGTACAAGTTCTGGAGCACAAAGACTGTATCTCATTTAGCACTGTTCCATGAGGCATAGGAAGAGTTTTGGAGCATACTCTGTTGCATGTTATTATTGATAGAAAAGGGTTAGGTAGTGCTTTTGAAAAGGACTCATATTCTATGATTACTTAGCATCAAAGTAATAAAATTTTAGTATGCTAATGCTACCTAACTAGATGAGAAAGTTTGTGTGCCATGCACATTACAAAATAATACAGGAACATGAAATTAAATAAAAATCTGATACATGATAAAGTGTCTACATGTATTTCATAATACAGCCCTTCTATTTAACTCTAAAAAGTTCATTTTTCAGAATGTTCTGTTAATGCTATTCCTGGAGGAAACAACTCGATTGTTCCATAGTGTTGCTCTTCTTAAATTTTATGGTATTTAATTAGGCAGCACACATTTGACTTATAGTGATTTGAATCATTTTCTAACATTTACTGCATCAAAGCATATCTCTATGATGTGATATGATCATTTAATGTGAATCAAATAGCAAAACATTAGACCAAATTCATCTAGATTAACAAAATTGTTATTTCCACCATGCCTCTTTCCATTTGCATCTTCTATTTTATTTTTATCCCTTATTTTTATTTATAGAGGGTCTTTCAAATTCTTGACTATTTGAACATTATGGTTATTGGGTAAAAATCATGATTGCACTTAAGTGCACTTTCCTGTTTACTGTTTATGCTGATTATTAAATCTCAATGACAAAACCAATTTTTTTTTACTTCTGTTTGAAGCTAGGCTTTACTATTCATAATATAGCTTCTTAATCTAACTTCTGCCATATATTAGCCAAATAGCTGAGCACGCCACTTAACTTACACTGCGTTTACAGGTAAAATCCTAATGAAATATACTGCCTCATCATTTGCTATGAAAAATGAATGAACTGAAAGAAATGGAGCACTGAGAAGAGGTCCTGGCACAGAATCTGCACTAGAGATACGGTTGCTCTAACAAATTTATTGCAAGAAGTTTCCTTGGTGAGAAATGCATGAGTTGGATATCTCCATCTGCGAAGTCTTTCACCTTTCATTTTAAAAATGGATTTCTCATGTAGCTTCTAGAGGATTTTAAATCAAAGCAGTCTAAAATTATGAAAAATTTGCAATTGTATTTTTACAGCTTTTTCTGATTTTCTCATTCATCTACATTGCAAAGAAGCAGATATAATCACATATAAGCACAAATACAAGCATACATAATCACATATACACATATTGTATGCATGTAAGATATACTTCATTTGTACATAGATGATATTTTAGGGCCCATGTGAGATATTCTGAATGATATTTATATAGTATAGTATCAATATCTGTGAAGTTCTTCATTTCACTACTTAAAATATTTTGTATTAGTTGTCAACATATTTAAAGGTCATTGTATAAGAGTATTAGAATCACAACAAAATTGAGAGAAGGACTCAGGATATGCCATGTACCTCCTGCCTTTCACATGTATAACCAACATTCTCCACCAGAGTCACACATTTGCTACAACTCAGCTTACAAAGTACAAAATCATCACCAATGTCCATAGTTTACAGTAGGTTAATCTTGGTTGTACACATTCTATAGGCCTGGAAAAATGTATGACACATATCAAGTATCTAGTAGAATATTTACACAGCTTTCAAAATCCTCTGTCTTCTGTCTGTTCACCTCTCAATCTCTTCAACTGATAGCATACATGGATCTTTTAATTTTCAACCATAATTAGTTGCCTCCATAATTTTGCCTTTTCCATAATATCAAAATGGTTCCTTTGACTTGGAAATATGCATTTAAGTCCTTCAAATTCTTTGGATGTACCACAGTTTAGACATTCATCTACTGAAGGATAACATTGACATACTGGATACATTGAAGTGTTAGCAATTATGAATAAAAGCATTTTAAACATCTGTGTGCATGTTTTTGCTCAAATAGCAAGTTTCAAATTTATCTAGGTAAATCCAGGAATCATATTCTGTCCTGAAAATGCCTCTCCCCACCCTCAGTATTCTTATATTGACACTCAATTTCCATTGCCTTATTATTAAGAGATGGGGTCTTTGTGAAGTGATTAATTCATCACACATGCTTATCATGAGGGCTTTGCAAGGTGGCTCGGCTCACAGGAATGTGATTGTCAGTGCCCTTATAAAAGAGGTGAGAGTACCTGCCTTCCCTTCCCGCTGCACGAGGATGCGGAAAGAGAGGACATCGCTAAAGCATGGATCTTCACTAGACATCAAATCTAATCGTACCTTGTTCTTGGATTTTCAATTCTCCAGAAATAAGATCAGTAAATTTCTGTCCTTTAAAATCTATGCAGTCTGAAGTGTAGCAGTTGAATGGACCAATAGAGAGCGTGACTGCTGGGTCATTTAGTAAAGAGCATTAGGTTTCTGAGACACCACTGAATCATTTTCCATAATGACTGCACTATATTGCCTTCCTACCGGAAGTGACTGAGATTTCCTGTTGCTCTGCGTCCTGGTCAAGACCTGTTACAGTGTCGCGAAGCTCGCTTGTGCTAAAATGTCCTCAGTGGCACTTGTTTGTTTCAGTAGGAAATCCCATCAGGACGTATATTGCTGAACACCTTCTCTTACACACAATTGCTAACTGTGTGTTTTCTTTGGTGCACTGTCTGGAAAGATCTTTGACCTCTTTCTTAATCGTTCTTATTTTTGAGTTATAATAATTTGAAAATTCTGGGTAAGGTTTCCTAATCAAATATGTCTTTTGTAAATATTTTCTCTTGATTTGTGGCCTATCTTCTCATTTTCTTGTTTTTGGCTTTTGCAAGAAAGAGTACTTTAATTTTAATGAATTCCAGCTAAAGAGTTTCTTCTCTCATCCAAAATATGATGTCTAAAATGCCACAAGTAAACCAAGAAAATGGTGTTTCTAAAATGCCACAAGTAAACCAAGTCATCTAGATTTTCTCCTGTGTTATCACCTAGAAGTGCTATAGTTTTATATTTGATATTTCGGTGTATGATTTATTTTCAGTTAATTTTTGAGAAGAGTATGGAACCTGTGTGTAAATGCTTTATTTTTAAATATGAATATTAAGTTGTATCAAGATCGTGTGTTGAAAGACTATTTTTTCTAAATCATTGCTTTTGTTTCTTTGAATATAATCAATTGATTATATTCATGTAGGTCAATTTCTTCGCTCTCTGTTCTAGTCGATTGATCTTTGTATCTGTTCTTTCACCAACACCACAATATTTATGATGCTAGCTTAATAAAAGATTAAATTTTGGAAAATAATATACTTATTTCCTAATCCTACCACTATGAATATATTAAGTAACAACACCAGACACATGTTTTAGACAGTGTATTTTCAAGTCGTTACTTTTCTTTGGATTAATTTCTCCTGCCCTATAATGTGTGGTGAACCCAATCTTGAAAAGAGAATTGAAATATCCTCCTTGTCTTTCTCAGAAAGTTATTTATTCACCAAAAGAAATCAGATGGCCTTATATGTAAACATAATTGATGCATTATTGGAAATGCTTTATGTGCATATTAATTCAACGTGCAAATAACTCAGCAATTTAATTTTGCTTGCAAAAATGCAATGAGCATGAGATATTTATACATAATTTTAATGAATGCTTTTAATTTAATATCAATGATGTTTCTAACTGTATTCTTTGAATACTAAACTGATTTAACTTCCGCAGTTCTTAATACATAGAGATATGAAATGAAAATCTGCTTGTTAAAGCAATGAAATGAGATACAGACCATGAAAATATAAAAAGAATCTAAATTATCAATTGTAAGTAGTTGATATGTTAATACAGAGAGAATTTTAAGTATTGTAATTCCAGAAAATTTTATGGTATTTTGATAAATGGGTTGACCAAATATAAATTTCTATTCATATTATGAGATTTATATTGGCTATAAATTCTTCATTCTTTTCAACTGTGAGCCCTTGAAGACTAGAGTCTAAAATCTATTACTCAGTTGAGCACCAGTGTTTATTTGCATGAGTTACCTTGCTGAGGGGTAAGCCAACAGCACTGTCTCATTTCATATTTGAAAGAAATTCTGCTGGCAACAAACTGTTCAATACTATGGAACAATGTAGCCCAGTTAGAATTGCTTTTTAGGATTCTGCTTGCTGTAGCTGTTTGAAATGAATAAAAGTTGAATCATTCTAATAAGTGAACAGACTTCTAACTCCTGACCAGTGATTGCCCTCTGCTAAAGCTCTATTTAAATGTGAAAAATGAACTAGTGACTGTCAGACCCCAGTCGAGTTCCTTGAGTATGCCAGAGATACAGGAAATAATGGAAATTAGGCAAAGTAGGGGGATCGTTGAGTTTTCTGCAGTTCTTTGAAAGCAGTGGGTTTTGAAGTTACCTTTGGGTCATTTTAAAAACATTCGATACACTTGGTATATATTTGAGAATATTTTTTCATTAAACAAATGAGAAGCAGATTACTAGGTGAACAAGTTAGGTAATGGTTGGTGCTCTCATTTTGATTGGAAAACTACAGCTAAAATGCTTAAGACCTAACAGTCAGGACAATATACTAAGGTACACAGTTGCCCCTAGGTTATTTGTATTTTGAGTTTAAAATATGTCCTTCGATTCTTCTTTTATCTCCCTTGTGTGTTTGACGATTCATTTTCTGATATTTTCAAAACCAAATCACTTCAGGTAGGTATGTAACATAGACACCATTTTTCAAATGGCTTTGTTTTATAACCTTAATTTACATATGAATGGTGAAAAAGCTTATACTTATAGTGAATTAAAATGTATGTTACCTATTTCATGCTATAAACTTCCTGCAGAATGAATAATCTTGGATAGAGCTTGTGGAAAAAAATGGATCTGATGAATAATATAATTTGCATGTCAAATAGTTATCATGAAGTATGAGCCCCAAAACATTCACCTGGGAATATAGAAGTTGTTGCTAAATATTTTACTAGTCTGAGAATAGTTATAGTCATTTCAAAATACATCTCTTCCAATTAGTTGAGCCATAATCATAAAATAACCGTAATCAGGAATAAAAGCACAGAGATTACATATAGTAGCTCAGATATGTGTGCTATATTTTAATTCATTTTGAAATGTATTCATTTGACTTTTTTCCCATATATCAGAATTCCATAGCTGTGTGAAAAGACGCCCCATGGTTTCTACTTTTCATGCTGAATTGGAAACACGTCGGTTGCCTCAAACTCTGCAGAAACACTCATAGAACCGTTTGAGAAACCATGTCTAACCCAGCTGCTGAATTATTTCAATGAGATCTAGTGTGACCAAAGTATATTATTTATCATAATTTTAGAATGTATGGTTTGTGTATAGTCATTGGAGGAATAGCTTGGTGTATAAATCTGGGAAGATAAATCATTGTTATCCCTGCACTCTGGGAGGCTGAGGCAGGAGGATTCCAATTTCAAGCCCAACCTGGGCAGCTTTCAGAGTTCTTGTGTGAAAAATAAATAAACATACAAAAATAAAAAATAAATAAATAAATAACTGCAAGCTAGGAGTGTAGCTCAGTACAAAAGCTCTGGCTTCAATTCCAGAAAGAGACAGAGAGAGATACGAGAGTGGGTGGAGAAGAAGGGACAGGAAAAGAAAGAAAAGAGGAAGGGAAAGAAAAAAAAAATGAGTGTATAGATCAAAGTTCAATTTTAAATTAAGATTGTATTCATATTAATTTTGTACTGAAAACATTCCCAATGAGCAGGATGTGAAAAGCCTGTCAGGTAGGTAAAATTTCACAGGAGTGGAGCCGGGCGTGGTGGCACACGCCTTTAATCCCAGCACTCGGGAGGCTGAGGTAGGCGGAGCGTTGTGGGTTTGAGGCCGGCTTGGGCTACAACGCGAGCGCAAGGCCGGCCTGAGCTACATAGTGTGACCCTGCCTCAAAAAACCAGGGCCGGGAGTTTGGCTCAGTGCCTTAAGCGCCTGCCCTGGCAGGCGCGAGGTTGTGAGTTCAATCCCCGGTGCCGCAAAAAAAAAAAAAAAAAAAAAAAAAAAAAAAAAAAAAAAAAAAAAAAAAAAAAAATTTCATAGGAGTGTGACAATTTTTCCAAGGAGTGTAACTTTCTTGTCTCACCACTTTTCTTTGAGAATACAGATAAGTATAACCATAAAGTTTCCCCTCTTATAGAATATTAAAAATAATATATTGTAAAGCATGCTTAAAACTGTAGTTCTCTTTCGTGAAAAAAATTGCATGACTTCTTTGTTTGTTTGTGTGTGTTTTATTTTTTTTTTTTTTTGAGACAGGGTCTCACTATGCAGTTCAGGCTGGCCTTGAACTCACAGCGACCCTCTGATGTCAGCCCCTGAGTGCTGAGATTACAGGTATGCACCACCACACCCAGCTAGGATTCTTTATTTTTGAGAAATGCTTTGAAAAGGAGGCTATGTGGAGTCGCTGCATGTGGCACACATAGGAAATCTCTAAAAGTCAGAGAAAGAATTAATTCAGTAGTCATCTGTAGATTTTTGTTTGGTTGACTGTTTTTAGTTTTTGTTTTACATAAAATGCTCTATTTGAAAGAAAAAGGAACTGCACAGTGCACTATTAAATACTTAATTCTATCCAAATTCATATTGAAATTTCATCAGTACAGTGCCACTGTTTTATGTCCATGTGGGAAAATAATGACACAGATTTGTATGGTAGAAGTATGTCAGACTGCGGAATGGGAAGTTTGTTTGTGATTGGTCCATGACACAAGGGCCAGGATAGTGCTTCAATAAGATTGACTTAAATCAGATCTAAATAAGAATGATTAAAAGTGTCAAGACAAGAGGCTCACAGAGCTGCTGCCCTGTTTTCTGCTTGTTAGCAATTCCTGATAACCTTAGGAAGACCTTGATTCGATTCCCGGAAATTAATGTGTCCGTTGGCAGGCGCCTGCGTCCCTGCTGAGATTTTAGGGAAGGTGCGGCGACACATTTGCTGACATCAGAAGTAAAAAGCATCTCCTCATCATTAGAGGTAATTAAAAAGAGGGTAACGTAGGCTGTCAAAAGTGTATTTCATGATTGTGCGTAATCCGTAATTTGTCTTCAACACATTACACGCTCATAAAACAGATGAGAATGATCCTACTGTCAAAAGCTTTGCCCATATTTGTTTAAAACGAATCTTAGAAAGATATCATCAGAACAAAATGGACTATAGCTGAATAAGGATGATTTTTGTAGTGTTTTCATTATTTAAAATATAAACAATTTTTGAAATAAAATATTTCTTATATCGCTGACACATAATAAATGCTTTCAGCTTCATATAGCTGCAGAAAATAAGGTTATTCAAACATTGTTGTGTGCCAGCTGTAGAAGTGACATGCTAACAATTATCCCAAATAAGAAACTCACATATGTGCTAGGTTAGGTAGTGCAGGTCTACAATTTCAGCTAGTTAGGAAACTGGGGCAGATGATCCCAAGTTTGAGGCCAGATTGTGCAAGTTAAAGAGACTCTGTCTCAAAAGCTCAAAAAAGAGCTGTGGTTGTAGCTCAGTTTCAGAGCACTAGCCTAAAATGTGAAAAGCCTTGGGTTCAAGCTACAATATCGAAATAAATGAATAAAGGAACAAACAAACTCACATATGCAAAAAAACTCCACCATGTGACTTCTAATCTCATCTACCTGGAAAAATGCTTTTAAAACAAAACACATAGTTTTACTATGTGCTTCTTCTAGTGGCTTTGATAAGAGGAAATTACTTGAAAGTGTGTCTCTAGCGTCATAGCAGCAGTGACAGATTAATGCTACTGATGATGATATTCATAATGACAACAGTAACAAAAATATGCCCACTAATTTAAGGGCTTAGTCAAATGCCAGGAAATATGCCAGAGCTTTAACTTGTTAGGAATTTTGTCATTTAATTCTCCTAATTATTTCATTTGGTAGGTAACACCATTAATTTTTGTTTGCAGAGAAAAATTTTGAGGCATAGAAATTTTAGACATATGGCTCCATTCATACAGCCAGAAAACCACGGTTGATTTATTAAGAAAAGTATGTGTGTGCATATTTACTCACATATACACTAATGCAAATATATATGGACACATCCATATGCATAAACATATATACAGCGAGAATCTGGGTATGCATTAATTCATGACGCAGTATATTATGAATTGTAACAGGAAAAATGTTTGAGAATGGAAAATAGAGAACAAGGGTGGGCCAAATGTCCTTTTCAGTACTATTTTAATTTGTTGCCAGATAAATACATTGCTATTTACACATCTGTCTATCCATATATATAATTTTCAGAAAGTCTACTATTCCCTAAGGATAATATATAAGATTTTGATATTGTTATAGCAACACAATTTACTGTGTTTTTGTGTTATGTGTGTATGTGTCTGAAAGGTAATCTTACTAACACAGTTGGGAATTACCTGAGTACAGAGACAGGAAGAATTAGGAACGCTATCATGAGCTATAAGCAGTAATTAAATGCTAGCTATTATTTTTATTGCACACGTAGTACGAATGTATCAGTGCTCACATTTAGCTATTCCACTCGTTTTGGTATCTGTTTAAATAACAAGCTATATCCCAAAGGATCTGTGATTTGTTGGTCTTCGCTATCTTCTTTAGTATTGTAGTTTTTAAGTTTTTAATGAATAATGGGCTAATTCACTCAAAATTCTAATGATTTTTTTATTATTTAAAGCGGAAACCTGCTATTTACTTTTTATGACCTAACCAAAAATTCACAGCAATTGGTTCATGAGACTAACCACCAGAGGGCGCCGTTCTTAGCGAACCAGTGCACTGGTGATAGTCAAATGCTGTTCGCTCTCCCGTGAGAACATCTACCTTGTAAAATCGTCGAAACACCATCTCTGGATTTCAGTTAGATAGACAGGGATGTAGAGGGGATATTTTTGTTAAATAATATATTCAAATGAAATTAGGAATATTTGGAATAACTATGTACGAAAAAATCTACTACGTGCCAAAATAAAATAGAAATAAACAGTGCTAAAAGCAGAGTAATTCAAGTAGACTGGAAACAGAAAAGGTATGAAAAACTACTTATTATATACTTTGGACAATTCAAATAACTAAAGAAGACATTAAGATAGACTTTAAAGATTATGAGAGAGGATATGGAAATCTTTACAGAAGACTTCTTTTCAACCTTCCCGAGAAAACATGAGTGGCATGAATTTAGAACTCACCGTGCTATATTATCTCCAATACTGGACATGATTTAAAGAAACTCATTAAACGACAGGAGCATTTTATGTATTATAGAAATTAAAAGGAGGCAAAGATACAGATAATAAAAAATGCATAATTTTGAAAGCTTTGTAAAATATTTCTGCTTATGAAAATATAAAAGTTAGCTAGAGTCTAGAAATTTTAATGTATGCTAAATAGAAAAGAGAACAAAAAAGGATAAACAAGACTAATGTTTCCTTGTGTTTATTAATGGAAGCTTCCGATACATTAAAGTAATTAATTGACACATTAAACGAAGAGAATACTATATTCCTTTGTGTCTCAGACATCCTAAGAGTCTTTGTAGGAAAGATACTAAATATAAGTTAAAATTAAAAATATCTCTTCATTTATGAGATCTGTGGCATTCTATTTCTTGTCTTCCCAATTTAAATCTTTCCTTGTTTTCAGGTTAGAAAATTAACTTAATAAAGAATCCTTGCCCTACTTCGTTGCACAAGCCTCTTTTTTTTTTTTTTTTTTGAATTTGATCCAGCCCATTATATATTTAGCCTTTTCTCCTTGGCTGCTTTTTCTGCATGTACAAGAAAGATCCAACCAGCTTAATACAGTCCAAATAAAAATTGATCCTCGTAGTTAGTTTTGTTAGAAACTCAACTCAGAGTCAATGTTCAGCAAGCACATAGCCAATGATCTACTAAATATGGTTGGCTCTGTATCTGGGAATATTCTCAAATCCCTTCTGTTTTTCTTTATTCTGTGATTTCCTATATCAGGTATACTTAATTTCTACTGACAAGTAAAACTACCCATTCTACATTCAGTTGCAACCTCTTCATTCTTTCTACTAAAGTATTATTTAAGGTTTATCTGGACATAATACACATTTTTCCAGTGGACACTTTTGGATGCCTACTATTTACTAATCACACAATAATGTGTGTAAACCTTATAGGTTTTCTGCCTTTGTGGAAATCAATCAAATTAGAATAGACCATATTCTTTAAACACACTTAACCTGTTTATGTATTTTACTGAATTATAGTCTCTTCCATTAAAACACTGAGTACTGAAAGGTAAAAATCCAACTTGGAATCCCTGATGTTGGTATACAGTGAGGACCCTAAAACTCTATTGTATCAACAGATAAACAACCTTACTGAAAGAATAAAACTTTGAAAGTACTTCACTGGCTTTAATTTTATATTGGTAATCATGAAGAATGCAATTTTGAAAATGGAAATACCAACACTTTTTAGTCTGCAATTATAAAGCAGAGAGATCATTTAAAAATTTGACTGTATTGGGCTTAAAAGTTAAATCTTGTATACTTGTCAAGTATCACTCTAAAAGAAACACATAAAATAATGTATTTTGCATACAATCCATGCTTTTCTGATGATGCCTTAAAAAACTAAAAAAAGATAGAAATTGGTTTTGTTAATTAATATAATATTTGACTTATCCTCGTCTTTCTATTCAGTCATGGCATCACCATCATTTTCAAAACTACTATAGCAGTAGGTTTTTCATCTCCTTCCAACTAAGTCACCATAAGAAATATGTGATTTAAAATGATTACAATTAAAATGTTTTATTAAAAAAAAAAAGAGAGGTCTGCAGAACTCTCTTCAAAATCCCCAGGCTGCTGTGTGGCTCCAAAGAACCAATAACCAGTTTGAAAAGGATTCTCATTTGGAAGACTGGCACAGCAAGTAACTGATTAAGTGTTTTTTTTTTTTTTTTTTTTTTTTCCCCAGGACTTAGGATGGGTGGATGGATATTTCAGCTGCAAGTGAACTATCCATTGTTTACAATTTTGCTGGCCAGGAGAAACAATTAAGCCAAACATTATAAATACCTCTAAAAAATTTCAGCGATTGAAAAGATAACACAGCAGCTTATTCCAAAGCCAGCACAGAGGCTTCTGTGAATGGAATATCAGTTTGCTGTTGTGAATGCTTGTTTGGTTGTGTATACTTGCACAAGTTGTTTTATACAAATAACTATAATTAATATTCTTAAGTAGAGATACATTGCTAACAAGCAGTGCTTTCAAAAATAAAATAGAAAGGCCTAAAGAACTGTGCAATTTCTTACTGATGGTGATGCCAGCCCCAGTAAGACTCAGGGCTAGACTATAAAAAGTGAGGAGATCTGGGTCATTTTCAGACAATTACATGAATACTGAGAGAAGCATAAGTTTCATGCATGTTAGTTCAAGTTTATTCAACCTTGAAGCACAGAGCCTTTTCTCAAAGTGAAACGTTTTTATTTTATTATTATTATTATTATTTTGGTGAACAGAATGATAGTTTGTCTCTAACTCACAACCAGTTGTGGGTGCTTATTTTTACATCGGCAGTAGATGATTAGAGTGATAAAATATGTGTGAACACATGTGAAGATTATATAGACATAAAAGTCCTTAATGATGGGAAAATATGCTGGAAATAATTTGCTGAGCATACTTTCAGATTATGCATATTTCCGAAAGTTGCTACCAGCAAGGACAAGTTATAGGTGACATACTCTACTTCTGACATTCCTCTTTTAGTTTTAATAACATGTCAGGAGCTGCTTTAAACTACAAAATTCTGTGAAGTATCCCTGATGCCAATTGTCATCCTGTGTCTTGAGCTCTTTAGAGAACCGGCGGCCCAGTCATTTCTTATTAAGTAAGTTTTTGATTATCTGAGGTAGTCTTTGTTGAGCTTATCAGAAATGATAAGGGCTCTCTTCCAACAGGAGAAAAAAATGACCTAGAGTCTCACTATTTCTTTTTAAATAAAACATTATATAATCATTTATTAAAACATAACTTACTTTGACATTAACTAGTTTAAGAATAGAAATTGTAAAACTAAAACTTTCAAGGCAAAAGAGGAAAGCTAGAATTATAAACCTCTACATTACTAATATGAATAGAAATTTGAAAGTAGGTGATTATGTAAATTGAAACAAATAATCTACCACAATTTGTACACATAGGGGAACAAGTTATTTGAGAGATTTACTGGAAATTAAAGGACAATATAATCAAAGCAAAATGCAAACACTTTCATTATGTATTTTTCTTCTTAGTATGATTTTTGTCTTAATTTTATGTGTAGTATTTCTCTGTTAAAAGACTAACATGAACGCTAGTGTTTTTAACATTAGTCAGTTTAGTTAGTTTTGAGCATACTACTGTTTAATTAATGTATTTATTTTACGGATATCATGTTAGTTATGTTTCTCTCATTGCTGAGACAAAATACCCAATGCCAAAAATTAAGGAAGGAAAGGTTTATTTAGCACACAGTTTGTAGAGGTTTCATTCCATAGTCAGCTGGCTCCAAGGCAGAGTGGCACAGGGCAGAAGGGCCACAGTTCATGGTGGAAGAAGACAGCAAAAGCAACAAGAGCAAAAAGGGAAGGAGAAAGCCTCTTACCCTCCCCTTTGTTGTATGCAGGCTCCCCGCTGGAAGGTGGATGTGGCACTCACACCGAGTCCTTGTCCTCCTGTTGCATGGGCTAAAGATTTTCACAAAGTAAGAACCCTCGACCTCTGCTGAGTCAAGCCGAAAACAGCATAACTGTTTCCTGAGGTGAAGGCATGAAAGCGAGAGGCCCAAGCTTAGCAAACCTGTCTTCTAAAAGTGCCCTCCCCCCAGTGACAGCATGGGGCTCTGGGGAGACACCCAGACACAAACCATGATGTACTGAAGTTGGTGACATCAAAGTATAATTTAAACACACACACACACAAAGAAATTAACTGTACTGGAAATAATCTACATGTTAAAATTTTCATTAAATTTCAGCTTTGTTTAAAATAAAGTTTGACTGTTTTTTGCTTAAATTTTAAAAATCTGTGTAGAAACCAAACTAGTCCAAAGGAAATCTGGTAAGAAAAAATTTAGTTTTTTTTTTTTTTAATTCGAATGCCTGTGAACTGTTACATAACAGGTCCATAACCCTTCATCTGTAAGTACATTAGTTAACTTTTAAGAAGTTTGGAAAACTTACACTATTTTTATTATCTTTGATTTTATTACAGTTTAACCAAGTATTTGTTTTCATCACTCTTTATTATCTTAAAACCTCCAAAATCTTGAGTGATAAAATAAATATATAAACTCTAATTGTTTAACTAAAAATTATTCTGAGCAAAGTAAGTTGTGAAAGTAATGGTGAAGACATGTAATTGTCTTAAATGTATTTTAGAAATTGTCTAAGAAATTAAAATCCCTGTCACTTCTGTTTTCTATGTTATGCATTTGTTTGTTTTATTATTTTACAACAGAATAACTTGTTTTGCCAAAACTGTAAAGTTCAACTACAGGAGATATTCAAAAACCAATAATCTTACTCTTTAAGGAACAACCACTAATAACACTGACATTTCTATTTAAAAATCACTCATTCATCATACATTAATCTATTAAGTAGTTATTCAACACACACTACGTTTCTTGACTTTTTCATATGCATACATCAAGGACAAAGGATATAAGCAGTGAAAGAAAAACTCAATCACAGAATTTATATACTGTTTAGGGGCATAAACATGAAAGAAATAACTATCAGGAAGGAAGTCTTACAAGGGCAAAAATACAACATCATAGAGTCTGACACTAGGAACTTTTATCAAGATGTCATACATATGTGTTGGTGGTGGCATTCTATGAAATTCTTTCTAAGATCTACAAATAAAGTACAAGTTAGCCAGACACTTCAGCAGAGGATGACTTGGGTAGAACACAATCCATTTAAACAAATGACTGTCTAACAAAAGGCAGTAAATTAGAAACACTATAACTTTGGGAGAGATCAGTGAGGACTCAGAGAAAGATTAGGCATATCAAGCTACAATAAACATAAAGACAAATTCATAATGAAGAAATTAAAGGATTTTTGAGAAGTGATAATTTAAGAGAGCTCATTGAGAAGTTATTTTCATTTACAATTAAGAATGCCATGGTTTGAGAAGAGTGGAAAGGAGTAGACTGCATAAGAAAACAGTGGAATAAAGGAAATAGCTTCTTGGTCTGGACAGTACTAGAGAAAAGAATAAAAGTATTTTGAGCTGGACAATTCTTTCATGGATTAAAGAGAACAGAATTAAAATATCTTTAAAATATCTTATTTAAGTGACTGGATCAATATTCACTAAAGGAGATCTAACTTTAATGGCAAAAATGATGTTTTATTTCTAGGTACTTAATTTCTCATACCTGTGGAAATAAGAGCGAATTGCAATTATCACTACATGGAAATCTATGTATCTATTGATATTTACTGTCAGAACTGCGTTACAGAATTGTATAATTTTATGGGCTATTATAAAGTATGATGCAAAAATATGAAGAATGTTTAACTTTTTGAAAAAAATTATTGCAGTAAAATTGCCATTAGCTCTCTCAAAATACTCCCCCTCACTTCAAATCCAGATATCCTATTGGTCTTGCTGCTTTCTGGAACTCCTATTCAGACAGTGTCTTAACTTGCAGTGTCTTAACATCCTGAATTTCTTCAAAATTTTTAAACTCCATAGTCATTTGGCTTTGGGGAAGACTCAAATGGTAAACAGTGGCGGGTCAAATACGGTGACCTGGTTTCTGAAGATGCGGCATAAGGTTTTCATGAGTTTGACATTCCATTGGCTAGCACACAACAGTAACATTCAAAGCATTTTTAGTCATACCTCATAAAAACGCTCATGAAAGAAGACTTCCAGAAATACTTCAAATATTGTCAAAACAATGTCATAAATGTGTTCCAAGTGAGGGTATTTGATGACAATGAATGATAAGGAATATTTTACTATAATTAATTTTTTTAGAAATTTAAACATTCACAGTACAATTCAATCACACCTCACATATTCAAAATGCATAACCATTTTTACAACTTTATATGATTCCATAGACTCCCTTTTTCTGGAGACCTAAAGTTCTATTATTGCAAATAACACAGATGGATAGGATTGCATCAAAAATATATAGCAAACTAAGATTCTGAAATATATACAGAAAATATTTAAAAACTTTTATCGAAATTAATAAGAAAATTTAAAGTACAAATAATGCATTAGAAATGTTTTAAAATAAAACGTGATGTTAGTAAAATTTTCAAAATAATTTTAGCCCAGTAATACTTCCTTGATAGTGATGCACACTAACTTTAAAAAAAATCACAAAAAAAGTTTTTTTAAAAATTGAGCTGATATCATAATAATTAAGTCCAAGTTGTGAACTCCATTCTTTATATCTATTTAATCACATATTTAGGAAGATACATAAAAAGAAAAATGTAAGTATTGATATTTATCATCATCTTTGCTCATGATGCATGTTCCTTCTGAGTATATATAATTTTCTTTCCACAATATGTAATGAAAATAATTGTTGTGGATTATCATCTTGAACTAATAAATTTAAATTGTCATCTTTGGGTAACCTTAGACCACACGACAATTCTTCTTCATTTGCCACCGATTTTGCTAAATCCACTTTACCCAAACAGTGCTAATTGGCAAAAACAATTCATACCTCTCCTGAAAAGACTTTGAAAAATGATTAATGAATGTGACTGATCTTTGACTGGCCTCTTGGTCAAAGTTTTCTTTTCTTCTCCTAGATGCATCAGGCTCTCTGGGTGCTAGTCAGGCACATAAGCTCATGCTGGTAGTTGATACATTCTCAAGGCTTTTGGTGTTATATGGAGTGGATTTGTCGCTTCTTTGCTGCTAGAGTAGGTAGAATGCACACTCTTGTCTTCCTTCCTCTCATCCTGTTTGTAACCTGTGCTCTATTGTGTTGTGTTTAATGCTATCTAAGCTATTACTCTTCCTCTGTATATTCTTCCTCTTTGATTTAATTGAAATGACTGACGCTGTTTAGGATTTTCAGGGATAAGATAACTCGGTGTGTATATCAAAGACTGTCGTTATTTGACTTTGATTTGTTCTCATCATTTTGGTACATGCAATGAACCCCCTAGTCAACTCATCTTTATAAACTTTTGGTGTCATGGCACTAAATACTAAAGTTTTTTTATCTTTTTATCCAAACTTCTTATTCATAATATAAAATAATATAATCACAGAAGTGACAGCCATAGTGAAATATCATGCAGGTTCTTCCGAATTCTGCATCCCGCAGATTGATTTGTGTATTACTTGACTTACAGTCACTGAGACACAAAACCCAATACTCACAATTTAAAGCAGCAGAGGTTTGATTTGGAACATAGAGTCACATGAGGCAGTCTGTAGTAATCTGACTACAATGCAGAAGTATTATAAGTGGAGGACATGGTGGAGCAAACATGCTTAGTTCACTACTGCCAGGAATAGGAATAAAATCAGAGAAGGAAGGGCCAGGGACCAGATACTGTACTCCAAATCCCCTACTAGGAAAATCCCAGAGGTTGGCTTTACTAATCTTCTAGGGATTAGTTCCCAAATCAGTAAAGCTCACAGAATTTAGCTGAACTACCATATTTTTCCTCTTGTCAATTTGACACCCAAATATATATCCTTAAATCACATTTAATCCCCAAATGCAATAACTGGTTAACAGTTCCATCTGTTACAACTAGCTTGCATACAAAATGCAATAATGCCTTTCTCAAAGACCGAACAGTTTCAACATTTTCAAAAGTGCAAGTCAAAGTCTCTTCTAAGGCACAAGACAAACTTTTAACTGTGAACCTCTGTAAAACAAGTTACATAATCCCAGTGTACAATGATACAGGGTAAAGATGTGTATTCCAAATTCCTTTTCTTTGAAATACTAGTCCACAACTCTGGTATTCTGTATCCTGTAAAATCAGTGTCATGTAGACAACACCAAGACCTGTTGTCAGAAAGAGCAGTAGAAGGACCCATTGGACCATGGCTGCAGTGACTTCTGAGGCCTGCATGACTGAACACACTGAAATACATCACAAGGAATCAATTTCCTATGATGTCTTTCTCAAGCCAGCGTTCCAAAAATTCTCTTCTCAGATAAAATAATATAATCACAGAAGTGACAGCCACAGTGAAATATCATGCAGATGCTGTTTTGCACCACTGACCCTGGAATAGGTGAGGTCTTCTTGATTTCTAAGGTGCTTTCAGCAAATCTTTCTTGCTTTTTGTGTACAAAGTACTGTACTTTTTGTTTGCAATGGTGATAATCTCTTCAGAAAACATACCTCTTGGTCCCAGCATTATACATGATTCAATCTGGCTGAAATTTAAGTTTTTCAATTATGTTGCTCATTTTTGCTCCTCATTCTCAAGTGTGGTTAAAAGCAGCCAGTGATACTATTGCCACAAATTGAATAGAAGGCTGTCTTCTAATTTCTTTCACCATATCAGTTCATGACATTTATCTCAGTTTTCTACAAAGTCTCAGAAAATGGGCAAAATGTAGATTTTTTTGGCTCAAATGTAATCTGCATGGCCCCTAGCCCACTTCCAACAGAGCCCTCGTTCCAAGCTGAAACTTCATGAGAGCCTCACCTTCATTTTCCACATTTCTATCAGTATTCTGGTATTCTAAATGCCAAGTAGGACCATCCATTACATTCTTTCTACAGACAGTATTTTAGGGTTTCTTTAGCCTACTTGTCTGAATATTTTCAACCACCTCCTGAAAGGTATATCCAAAAGCTGCTATACCATATGGTCAGGTATAGCCACGGTACCATTCCCATTTATTTGGAACCAATTTTCTGTATCAATATGCTTTCTCATCTCTGACATACAATAACCAAAGCCACAATTTAAAGGAGGTGAGTTTTAATTTGGCTTAATTTTCTGTGGTGTCATTTCATGGTCAACTAGCTCCAAGGCAGAAACATCATGGCAGACAGGTATAGTGGAGTAAAGAGAGAGGCTTAGATCCTCCCTGCCAGGAAGCAGCACAGAGAAACAGGATCACAGAGAAATGACACCAAATATTGTAACCAGGGTCACACCTCCATGACCCACCCAGATACACCTAGAATTGTACCTTAGCAATCTACTAGGCAGATCCAAGATGAATAAAGTTGATACAAGTACACTCAACCACCACAATCCATGCTTCATACTTACAGTCACCACTTTAACCAGACACTATACTCCTTCTTTTACTGACAGTCTCATTGGAAATACCCTTTCCCCTTTGATTTTTATAGCATAGTCAGAGATTATGATACATTTTGCTTGTTTTAAAACATTAGATCTTGGTCAAGTGTGAATTTGTATAACTTTGTTAAGAAATTACCAAAGTCTCAGGAGGAAATAAGAATTCACAGGAAATTATGATTGTTCCTAACTCCAGAGAAAAAGCTTTGAACTAAATATTTCATCCTGTAAGTACAAGAGTTATCAAAAAAAAAAGAAAAAAGCTAGGTAGAAGAGGTTGGATGCGTTGGTACCCAAAGGAGATAAAATATATGTATCAAAACTTAATCATGGGTAGAGGCAGGCTATGAAACTCAGTGATAGAACTGTTGCTTCACATGTCTGAGGCCCTGAGTTGATTCCAAGCACTGAGACACAAGAAGAAGGAGAAAAAAAATTTCTCTAGATTCTAAAGAGAGATCTTTTCTGACAGGTACAGATGGGAAAATGCCATATGATTTCACTCATTTGAAGTCTCTAAAACAGATGATCTCATATAAGTAAGAAGTGGAAGAGTAACTATAGGGGCTTGGGGAAGGTACAAGAGGAGAGAAAGGATATAGAGAAATTGATCAAGAGGTACAAATGGCACAGAGGAGGAATAAATTCTGATATTTTGTGCACAGTACTTCCACTATTACTAACGATATTATATTGACTATTTCAGAATAGCTTCGAGAAGATGTGAATATTTTCCCCACCATAAGTAGACACATGAGGCAGGAGACATACAAAATGCCTGATTTACCATAATGCAATGTGTACATGTATAAAAGCGTCATACTCTACCCCATGCCTATGCTCAATTGTTAAGTGTGAAAGGCAGTATTTTAAACAATACTATGAAGTATGTAGAGATCAAGAACTAGTGTTATTAAAAGAAGGACAGCTCCCAGATTTTAGAGGCCAAAACAATGTCACCTGTAGAGAAAATTTTACACTTGGCTTTTCACTGCCACTTCGCTGCTGGCCTTAATTCTGTAACGACAGATTTAGAGGTTGAGTAAACTTTTATCTGAATTACAAGTTTTGCTGATCACAATAAACATATTTTTATTCAGCAAAAAGTACACTCTAATTAGCAGTCTTTGTGATTAAGCAATTAATCTTTTGTATCTGTCTGAAATAGTATAGAGCTATACCTAGTTATTCTAGAGAAAATATTCATTGAAGGAGCAATTATCCAACCTTCACTTGAAAGACAGAATGTAAATAGACAAAGGACAAGCTTAATCTGAGAGAATGACACTCTTTTGAGGAATTAGATGCTCTGGTCAGACCATAGCTTCCCTTAATAAAAAGGGAGGCATTCCCAAATACAAAGTGTTCAGTTTCTATTTGGTACTTGTTTATTCTTTCTACCATAAGTTTTATTACTTTTCCATCATTTGTAGGAAACAGGTTTTAGATGAAGGAATCCCAAGTGACTCTCAGATCACATTTATAGGAACACTTCCTGCTTTCCTGGACTTTCTCATTAGTTGATATGCTTTACTGACTGATTTTTGTCTGGTGAATCTTCTTGGAAAAGATGTGTTTTATAAAAGTGTACTCCAATTAATATAAACAGTGTACTATAATTAATCCAATTTCTAGATAATTAATTCTTTTCCTAGTATGCCCCAAGAAAAGAATCTCAAGATTATAGGTTACTGATATCACAGACTAAAAATTTACCATCTCATACCACCCTTACCAATATTTCAGACTTTCATTCTGACCACAGTAGCATCAGGAAAAAAAGAAAGAAGGAATGGAACATGAAAAGGGATGGATCATGAACTCCTACCGATCGCAGTTGAGCCGGCAATTACCTGGCTGAATAGGCCAATACTGACTTAAAAAGAAGATTACTATAGAATAGAACCCTGATGTCTGTGTCTCACTCTTTCTTGAGTATTGGAATTTTTTTCTTCAAAGGTTGGAAAACTATGCATAATGTTTCCTAGCTAAATGCCAAAATACACTTTAAATGTTTATTCGGTTTCTTAGGAAACAGTTGACATCGTCCATATCCTTTTTGATCTCATTAGCTCTGTGTATAATCTGACAAAACTGTCACTCTTAAATATTTTCCTTGGACAAAGATATTAAATGCCTGTACTCCACAGCAACAAAGATTTCCTTTAAGATTCTTTGACTCATGAACCTCCTTGTAACTAAAAACTTTTTTTTCCATTTGCGCATGAATATTTATCATAAAATTTGGGGCCCTTCCTCAATAGGACTGTGAAACTCAGAGATGAACCATTTATTTTCCTCCTAGCAAAGCCTATTATGCGGTTCATGTAAAAGTGCAGCAGGTACCAAGATACCTTAGGATTTTCTCATGAATTCTTAATTTTTTACAACATTTAGAGAATTTTCCACTCCTATATAGATCTCCTATGAATTCCTCCTCTTCTTTCCTATACATGTTTATCTATCTCTCGTTCCACAAGATTCTAAATTCTACCAACCATCTTTCTCCTTCAATAAAATATATTTTGCTACAGTCCCACATTTTTCAAGAATTTCTCCTACATTTAAGATTCTTGAAATCCCTTTAGAAATTCATATTTAGTATAAATTTTGACGGCTTCTATTTGAAAGTAGAACAGAGGTTTTAATTCTGATTTGTAATCATAACCTACTCACACTTGTTCCAAGCCAGCATATTTCCATGGATCAAATCTGTAGTGGGTTTCCAGACTGTAGCTTTTGCTATGGCTATCTAGACGGAAAAAGAGTACATTGTTTGGTCCCGACATCACATATCCTTTTTGATGTGGGTAAAGATTTTGGTTTGCTTTGAAAGAAGTAGAGTTCCTTAATTATAATTGATGCTCCATTATGTGTGGCTGCCACACAAAAACCCTAGTATGTATTTTCTTCAAAGGAATTGGCAATGAATATAAAACACATATTAAAACAGACTCAAGAAGAAATGAGTGATGCTCTAGGTGATTGTTATGCCAAAGAAGCTTTGAAAAGCACAGTCAGATTATCCACACAGTTTAAAAATGAAAGCCAAAACTAACTCTAGAATTTTGGCATTCATTCTTGAATTAACTACTTTATAAAGCCTCTGATGCTCCAATACCACATAAGAAAAGAACATATCCTTGTTTTATCATTTAGTAGCATCAAGATATCTCTTTGCTTTGTCCTCAGATGATAAAATAGTGTCTTAGAAATATTACTTTCTTTTTCCATTATGATAAGGAAAACATTAAGAACCATCACAAATAAGCATCAGTTGCAAAGTATCAACACACACAAAAACATGTCTCTGGTAAGGCTTTATTTTACAAACCCTATAACCATAGGAAAACTACATACAATTTTATTTCAGATTGGACATGGACAAGAGCTGAAACTCTTCTTTGGGTAAATCAAAAGTCTCAACTACATTTTTGCTCATCTGCAGACATGTAGCTTCATTACTGACTCCAGGTGGGACAAGCACCATCATCTCACTATATCCCAACAGTTGCAGAATCTTGGCTTGGAGATATTCTCCAACATCTTCTGATTATTTTGATTAACATTTGCAATCATATTTGCTATTGCTGGGTTTTCTTAAGCTTTTCAATGATTCCGCTCAGGCACTCGCTGACACATCACTGAAGTACAACTCTGAAGACAAAGCCACAGGACTCTAGGATGATACTCATAAGCAGTGAATTCCAGACTGTAACCAGCAGCTGATCTGGAAGCCAACGTGTAATGCAATAATAAACTTCTGGCTTCCAGTTAATGAAGAGAGATGCTCACCATGGAACCAAATTGACTTGGCCAGTTCTGAAGCTCCTCCCACAGCCTTGTACATGATCCTAATTCCCATAATCAATCTTCTTCAGACCTTCCAAAAGAACTAAATTGTACATGGTTTCTGAACCACAGGAATAATTCCTCCTCGTTAAAAGGAAATATTTGACAAACTGTTTCTGTGCTATACTAACTGAACTTTTACAAGTCACTCAAAAGTCCTTCTTCCCTCCCCATAATAGAATCATCCGTCAAAATCTGAATACTGAAGCAATGTGCATGACGATGTATGTTTGCTGGAGTTCGGTGCTGTTGAATTCCTTCTTTATATAGTAATGCAGAAGTTTACAGAGATTATTACCTCTCAAAATCTGTATCAATAGCTCTAATGGTTGCATAATAATTAATAAAATATAATCTCACTTCCATTTACTCTGTCTTTATTATCACTAAGCACAGTTACATGAGATCATTTTAAATCTCTTTTCGATAATTTCATAGATTTTTTTTGGTTTATTTTTCTCTTTCTTATCAGATCGTGATGATGTTTATACTTAGCTCATATTTCTTTGCCTCAACAATGACATTAGCACTGGTTACATACTTTTTAGAAAAATTTATCAACTCTAGTACTATTCAGGTTCTACAGAATTCAAGTGTATGCTGATCCCATCAGTCATGGTGTAGGCTGTAAACCAGCAATCTCTGTGTGAAGCCTGTATCTGTCAGTTTTTTGTTGATGAGAAAAAAAAAAGTGTTTGATCAAGTACAACTTAAGGGAGACAAGGTTAATTTGAGCCAGTTTCCGAATGTTTAGTCCATAGATGGCTGGCTCCAGAGAAGGAGCTTCTGGCAGAACGCTCCTGTGGAGGACAGCTGCTACCTCGCGGCAGTCAGGAAGCACAGCGGAGGGGCAGGAGCCCGGCAAGACGGGACACCAGCCCTTGTTCCCCAACCAGGAGCACCTACAAGTGTCTTAGGCTTCTCTCAATCCAGCCAAGCTGATAATCAAGATTAACCATCACAACTCCTTTCCAATTACTAGAATATGGAAATATTTGTGCGGGAAAAATATGACTGCCTGAGGTGTGTTCAGACTTAAATCTGGAATCTATGTGGGTTTCCGGGTTTGTGCTGCTGTCTGAAGCAAAAAGAATGAGAAAAGCACATGAAAATAAAAAATAAAAATAAGTTTATTGGGGCAGGGCTATAGCTCAGTGGCATAGTGCCCTGCTTGGCAAGTTCAAGATCATGAGTTCCATTATTAATTAAAACAAAACAAAACAAAACAAATGAGTTTATTTACAGTTTGGTCAAACAGTGAGGGCAGATAACCCCTTTCTCAAAACACAGAAATGGTCCCTTTTTATACACTGCATTAAAAATAAATAAAAAAGAAAGGTATATAGATTTAGTCAGTCTTTTTCCCAAAGAGCTAGAAAGGTAGAATCCTTGTTCTCAGACCTGGAGTTGGCAAGTTACATTGTCAGCATAAGGAAACTTGGAGATATAGTTTATCTACAAAAAATGCACATAAAAATTTAAGGCTTATACTACCCTCTCAGTTACAAAAGTGTTCTCTACATTATTCCTAAATGAGAGTTATCCTTCGCAAGCATCCCGGTTCTGGTCCGTTATTATGGATGAGGCATCTATTTGAATTACTGAGATGTGAGAAATAAAACATGGATGGGCTCACGGTTGAAATAAAGAAGTAGCGTAATGACCCATTTCTTCTTGTAGAACTTGGGAGAAGTAATAAAATCTCTCTCCAGAAAAACACCCATGATCACCACCTTTACCTGAAAATTTACATATAGTTTGAAAAAGTTCCCAGACTTTTCTGAGGTCTCTTCATAAACATCTAGGTAACCACAAAAACTATGCCTTTATTTTGTGGGCAACACTTACCAAATATTTATATCCTGTACTATGCTTCTGCTCTGCACCTTACCAGAGCTGACAATAAATGAATCGTTTAAGTAAGTGACAACAAAGAAATACCTTATGTGTGTTCACGTCAAATGATTCAATTAATAAAGCAATGAATATTTATGGATACTCCCCCGTACTCACGGCACTATCACATAAAGCTATTTGTTTTAGTGTTCTCCTGTGCACATTTGGGCAGAGATTGATGAAAGACTTTAGTTAATCTAAACAAAGATATTCTTTCCTATCAACACATTCTCTAAAAACAGCAATGTGTGCATTTGGAAGTCCACATTAACTAATTAAATCAAATGACAAATTTGCAATAAATTGTGGGTGATATTGCCAATTCTGCTTTATAGATAAGGAAATATTTGCATGAGAAAAGAAATTCAAACTGAGCTGTTCTCACCTATCTTTGTCACTCTTTTAATTATCTTTATCATGCTGCTCTCTCTTGATTAGACAATGACTAAAGAGAGTACAAGCATATGAATCTAGCAAGAGGTCTAATGAAGGATGGCTCCTTGGCAGCTATCATGCTGGTCATATGACAGGCACCTTGTTTACCCCTTTTAACCCAACTGTTCACCGCTTAGATTCCCAAGTGTCCAATTCAGTGGAGAAAAGTCCAGGCTTCCACCACTAAAATTTTAGATGGACATTAGGGAAAAAAAGTGATCATATTGGAAGAGAAAAATTAAGACATAAAGTTATTTCAGTCCCAATTTTGCCTCAGGAATGACCAGAACAAAAAGAGGAAGGCAAATCAGATAGCATTTGGAGGATTGGGAGGAAAAGAATTATTTTGGTAGAAATGCTATAGCATGGAAGGACAACAGTAATTAGGGAAATGTGCCTTCATTAGTAAAAGAGAACTTAGTTGATAACATACAAAACAGCCTAACTTCCAACCAAAAGAAAGGAAATATTCCATGCCTCTGCAGCTCTGCTTTGCATTCTACACAAGTGTAGCATCTACACAAAAGGTCTGTGTACCATATACAAGCATGATATACTCACCAGTCTCCCTGGGTTAAACACATCAAGTACCATAATTATTTGTTGATGGGAAGTGGATAGAATTTTATCATTTAAGAGTGGATGTGAGAGCCAGAGATACATAGTTAACAATGTGTCACATAAAGATATTTTACATTTATAACACAGTGGTATGAAAGTTCTATGCTTATGCTACATGATCAAATAATAAATTCATATTCAATATATAAAACAATGTATTCACTCAATATATATGCCATGGACATTTATTGTAGGTGTTTTTATATTGTTCTATATAGGCATCATGGAATTATGCTTGCCATTAAAGCAGCTATTATACTGTTAAGAATATGTAAATTTCATGACAATGTTTCAGTCATATTATTTGCTATTTCTGAGAAGCAGTGAACACAAAAAAATAATTTGAGCACAAACCATTAGTATATTTAAAATCTCAAGTCATAATATTGAAATAAGAGTTAAGTTGTATAGTGTAGTGAGGCAGAAAAGAGTTTATGTCGAAGTTCTGCAATACTGAATCTGTAAAATTGTACAAACTACTTAGATTCTGAGATGCACTTTCCTTACCCTTTCACGTATGGTTATTCTTGGAGTTAAATAAAATCGCTAATGTGGGATAAATAAATTCATTTCTTGTGCTGTATAGGGACAGTGGATCACGGCAACTGACGTTAACATTTCAGATTATCTACGGTTTTTACCTAGCTTCTTGAAAGCCCAAAGGCCTGCCTGTGTTGAGGAAGTAAAGTAAGAGTGCAGGAAGTTTCCGCGCGAGGGTGTGGGTGCGCACGAAGGCATCAGCACAATTGCTCCTTGGGTGTGGTTCCTTTTCACAACTCCCTTCTCATTTAGACAGTGTGCCAGAAGCAGGTAAGCCATATTTTTGCTAATTTTGTTTGATCTTGTCTTTTGAAGATAAAATTCTAGTGTCAAAAGGACTGCAATCTAAGTATTGGAGGTATTTAGTAAGGGCAAAAAAATACTCCATAAAGTGAAAATTATGATCATGTTTCTGTGTCCAGTCACGCATTATTGGGTACCAGTGTTCGTCTCCCCTTGTAAAGGACTACGCAACTCTTTTCGCCTATAGGAAAGGCACCATGGGATTTTGGTCCTGCAGGAAGAGAAATAAACAATAAACATCCTCTTTGGAGGACACAGTCTCTAGAATGTGATGTTAAGAGAAGGAAAACAAACATGGCATTGCACTTACACAAAAATTCTTGCTGAGTTGTGGAGTCTAAAACCTGATTTTAGTTGTTGAGCGTCTAGAGAAGATTTGCCTTTCTAATACATTATTAAACTAATAGTTCACTGTATTTTTTACTATTTAGCAAGAAGAAACTAAAATCTCAGCCTTACTTAGCAAATACAGTATTCATAGAAGCATAAAACAGAAGATAGAAGTTTCCAGAGACTGTTGGCAACCTTCAATCTTTTCACATATGATACATTCTGGAAGTTACTCTAATTTTACAGTTATTTTCCTCCGAAGATATTTCAGTTTAATATATTTCTCTAGAAACTTGGTGTTTTGGCACAAAATAGTGATTTAGCTTGTTTAATTGGGATATGACACAGTACTTTCACAGTAGTTTCAAGCTATATGTTTTCCTGGTTTTAAAAGTTAAATACTCTGATTGAATTTCAGAATCTACCATGGTTCATTTCAAATAACTTGTTTCCTTCAATGCTTTTAAAATGAGATCCGATGATACAATGAGTTTTAAACTATAGCTTATAAAGGAGTGTATAATTTTAATATTACACAGCTTGATACTGATGCAATGTGACAGAGAGTATGCAAAAGTAACCAGGAAAGATTCACTCCAGCCCTCCTTACTTTCTATAAGTGTGACACCAAAGCTATAAATAAACAATCATATGTTCACATGAGAAAATTCACAAAAATTCTAGCTGTAAGGAAAAACAGAACTATATATTTTAAAGGAGGAAGAAATTGGAGGCCAGTGTGCTAAACTACATATAGACTACAGATTGCAATAGTCATATACAGCAAGTTACCAACACCCCAACAGTACATTTCTGCTTCCAATAAATAGCTGTCTTTTTAAACTTGCATAAAAAAGATGTATAAAGAACATACTTTAAAAATTTCTGATTATTTGTAGTTAACACTTTGGATGATTCATTTATAGTGTTGCATGTAGATATAGTACTTTGACTCTAATTACCATATACCATGCGACTCTGTAATTATACCAGTGTTTGCTCATTCACTCAACTTTACATAAACGTTCGGATAATTTCCAGGCTTGGCTCTAATAGTTGATGAATAATAGACTATGAATATTATGACTAATGAAATTTAATGATGGGACCAATTTTTAAAAAAATTCATCAAAAAGTCATTTCTGAGAAGCTGTTGAAATGAGAGTCATATGATGTCTCATTAATGTTGCAGTGTAACAAATCAGCACAGAATGTAGTTACTTTTTTTTTTTTTCCTGTCTTTTTGAGACTGGGTTTCACTATGTAGTTCAGACTGGCCTTGAATTCATTTCGTAGCCAAGACTGGCCTCAAATTCACAGAGAGCCTCCCAAGTGTCAGGATTACAGACATGTGCCACCACACTGGGTCCATAATACAGTTACTTAAAATAACCATAGTGTGTTTTAGGTTTAAAATGTGGCCCACGTTTCCATGTGTGTAAAAAGTGATTGGATCATGGGGGCACCAACATCATCAGTGAATTTATCTGTTCATGAGTTCAAGAAGCTAATTGCGCTGTTCCCAAGTCCGGTCCCAGTAACAGGTTAGGCACTCTGGAGTGACCTCAAGACTCTGTTCTTGTTCTGGGCTCCTTCTTTCCTTTGGCTTCTCAGCCACTATGAGCTGAGAAGTATTTCCTTTTCTGTGACTCTCTGCCATGGTGCTTCTGCCTTAGAATTTACTGACAAATGACTAAAATTCTAAACCCCTGAACTGAAATAAACCGCTCCTCCTTTAAATTTCAGGTGTCAGATATTTTGTACCAGCAGCAAAAAGTAGCTACAGTACATGAATGTGTCTGCACATGAAATCTGTATTTGAAAAATCCAGATAAAATACAATGAGATAACTTGCATCTGCTCCAAGCCTGAAACTTCAACTTGAAAGACCTGTAGGCTGGGGGTCGTTGGAGAAGTGCTGAGAACTGTGAGATGCAGGTTCAATCACGTATGTACCTGCTACCTGGGCTGGAAGGAACCCAAGACTTTGGCTGCTAATTACAGCAACCAAAAGTCACCCCCTCATGAGTCATGACATCCTCAGTGCAGAAAGCTTTGGACTTCTTATATAATAGTTCAAAAAGCAAGCAGAGACATTCCAGCCCAATACATGGAATCCAAAAATCTAAGATTATATGCGGCAAACTCAGATGTCACATATCAGTTCAGTGATCTAAAATATATGATAAATATAAGATGAATATAAATTTTTAAAACTTGTAGCATTATAAACAATTGCTATTAATGCCCGTGAAAATAATCTCCATGACTGTGAAAATGCTTATCTCATTAATATTGCTACTTTCTAAAGTGAAAATCCTTTCTAGAGAATGTCTCTAATTGTGCTGTTATGCCTGCCTCAGTGTCCTGAGTTGAATAAAAATGTTTGCATTTGGTGGTCATTTTTTACTTTGGAAAGGAGCTGGATGTTGCCTGGTGCTAGATCTAGTGAAATAAGGTGGATGAGGACTCAAGTAAATATGAGTCTATGACTTTCTGTTGAGTGGGGCTTGGCAGAGAGCAGCTTTCACAGCATTTTTTTTTTATCACACCTTATAAAGACACTCATGGAAGATGACTTCCAGGTCTGTCTCAGAAAGTGGCAAGAAGGATGGGGTGTGTTCAGAGGAAGAAGGAGTATTCTGTAGGGGATCGATAGCAATGTGTCCTTTACTGTATAGTTTTAAAATGTGCATGTTTGCTCCCTATTTGGATGGGCACTGATACTGGAGGAGTGTCCCTACCCAATTAAGTGAAAACACAAAAGAAATCAGCCAGGCAGAATGCATTGACCGAGATGGGCAACTAACTTCAGAATCCCAAATTAGGGAACTGGGTTTGAGCTTTCAAGAATGAGAGGCAAAAATCAGATTTCCAAAATACAGTGAGGAAACAAAGCTAACAGCCGGGGGTTGCATGTTTTAGGATTTTTTAGGCCATTGCATGAATCATAAGACATTTGGATTTTTTGTAAGTTTCAGGAAGTTAATAAAAAACATGTAAGAGAAGGATTTATTTTTTAATTTTAACAGTATTTTGGGGAGCCATAGAAACAATGGTTTACAACAGGCAGCAATCCCAAAAGCTTTGAAATCCTAGAGGTAAAAGTGGTGTGGACAGGATAGTGGCAATAAAAATGAAAATGTAGAAAAGTGGTACATGAGTTTGAACTTCATTTGATTACCTCTTATTTGTTATTCAGCCTTCAACTCTGAACCATCAGTTTCCATGAAACACACTGTAATTGTTTTTTCTATCAACTGATACCAACTTTGGACTAATTTGAGAATTTTTACAATGGTCTAGAGGTTTATTCACAATTGTAAATTATTCGTAGCATTATATTAAAATTATCTATGCATATGTTTCCAATATAAAGCATATGTTCACTGAAGGCAGAAGTTTAGATGTACACTTCCAAAGTTGGATATCATGCTGTCATTAACTTAGAATTAAATAAAAACTTATTAAGCAAAAATAATTGAGGTAATTCTAAAATAGTTAAAAATCTTAGCTAATACTGTGGTAGCTGAAAATAACATTTAAATGTACTAATATTATATATCACAAATGATTTCTTTGGAAATAAGGTTATATATATGTATATACATAGCCATTTATGTATATGCCATTGATGTTTAACTTACACTATTTTCACAAAAGGTATAGAAAGATGTTTATGTACTTATTTCTAAAACTACTGCCAAGATTTTTTTGCAGAGTTAACCATTCCTATGGAGTTGGGTGTGTGTACTGTGCTCCCTGAGGAAATGGTGGCTTAAAGTGACAGGTGGTGAACCGGAAACAGACTGCACAAAATTAACCCTTTAAAACAGTGGTACTAGCTGTGCTGATTTTGGGAGATGTGCATTTGAAACAACTGCTGAGATTAATTAAAATTCTATCTCTGTAAGATAAATTAATAAATAGTTTCTTGAACCAACCATGAGAAAAGCATGTCTGAAGCTCGGCCAATAATGATTTTTTTATTTCGACATCCTTCAGACTGCTGAACGTAGGCAGTCAATTCATCTGAATTGACTGAAAATGACTTTACCGCCTATCAAAAATGGAAATAAAAATATGAAAAATGTTTTTTGAGAGGGATAAGACAACTAAGGTATTACAAAAAACTAAGAACTTTTCCAGTTTTCATTCAGTCTACTTAGTATCCGTGATGCCCTGAGGGAAAACTGTGGTCCTCAGGAAGTCCCAAGGCCCCTGCAGTGTATACTTCACCAGGAAATAGTGCAACAGTTTCCTGAGGCACAGCTGTCAACATAAACTAAACAATGAAAATGCTGGACTAAAGGGCTGCTATACCGTGTTAAAAAGGGGAAGGAACTTTATAAAGGCAAGAGTTCAAGTTCATGTATGTATATATTTACTTATTATTTTAGACAGGCTGAACTGAGACCCTACTGTGTGCCGTGTACTCAGCTAAAGATGAGTCTTTCTCAGCTACATACACAATAGTGAAAACCAAAACATCTGAAATTCTTTATTTTTTTTACTCAGGAGCTTAGGTTCCATTTTTATACACAAATCCAACACAAATGCTGGCACTAAATAGGGGAGATTCTCTTATGAGCCACTCAGTTAAGTTATATTCAAACACACTGTTTCTCCAGCTGAGTCAATACTCTTAGCCATAGTCTAGAATACTTGGTTGTGACCTTTAAATAGCATGTCTGAGAATTTGCTGCCCATCGTGATGGTCCCCTGCTTCCAAATCACCTATATATGCTGTAGACTTGTGCACATTTATGTACTTGCCCAGGAATTGTAATTATTGGCTTTCCATTAATAGTTATTGCTCTAAACCTCTTCTCACCTCCAATTATATCTAATTTTCAATGGAATTCACTGTATAAAGGACATTAACTATTTAAAACATGTAAATTTTCCACATGTATGATTCTTCATGGGGCTTTTATATCAACAAACAAATTTTACATTGCAAAGTAATCCAACCCTAGATTAGAAATATTTAGTATAAAGCATGAGAAAGAATATTTCAGATAACAATCAGTTTAGCATTAAATATTATGGGATATTGAAATACATGATCACTTCCAATGTGCTAGATATTCCTATTTGAGGTGTTTTAAATTATTTTACCTATGTTGCATTGCTAACAGATGTATATATTTATTATGTATTATTGCTGCTTTATAGACTATGTATCATTATATTGCTTAGAGTGGTTACTTTGTGGAATCCAAAAAATAAAACAGGACACAAAAATAATAAGATATGTGGTCTGAGCTTCAGGGTCATACAGACTGAAGAGACACGTGGATCTGAATTCATATTTCAAATTGGCCATTGTTAGATCCGTTAGCCTTGACATTTCTCCACATTTTGCTTGAGACTCCCTGTTCATCTTGCAATGGTATTGAAACAATTCAGAAAATAATGTAGAATGACTGTCACTTAATGGTCATTCAACAAACATTATTTGCTTTCCTAACAGAATCACCTTTAGTAAGTTGTATTACAGTACTATGTGCTCTGCTTTTATTTACAACTGTTGCTGAGGACACTATTATATGTGTCATTTGAGGTCCTCTCTCTATATTTTCACAAGAGAAATGTCTTTGAATATTTGGTCTGAAAAAATAGCAAATGAGCAAAAACATTTGTCTAGAGTATTTTATTAGAAAGCATCTTTAAACTCAAATTCAGTGGTATGTGAAATATTTTGGATGACAAAGAAACAAGTTAAATCAAATTCAGTAGAAAAACTAAATTTAAGTGATGACGGTTATGTAAAATTCTTCGTTGAAAATATTCTTTGCACAGAGATTTTGTGAGTACTACACCCACCCTGAAAAGGGAGGGTGTGTGGCCTGTGTACAATGTAAGGGAGGAAAAGAGGCTGGCTTCCCCTTTTGCTCTGCTTGCTTCCTTGAAGCGTTGCTCCAGTGCCATGTCACCCTGCCTTGGAACCAGCTGATTATGAACTGAAACCTCTGAAAACTGCAAGCTAGATAAACCTTTCCTTCTTTCATTTTGCGTGTCAGGTAGTTTGTCCCAGCAACAAGACAAAAGTAAAAGTAACCAAGACACAGGCAAATAACTGTCAACTATCATCACTTTTCAAAGACTTAACAAAGGAGAGAAAAACATAGAAATATGCATAAGTATATTAAGCACGATTTCCTAAGAATTATGAGAAAACCACAAAGCATGTAAAATAATATATTCCCATATCCTTATTTTAAGATAAAGAAATTTGGAACCAAAGGACATATTCCCTTGACTGAGATCAGTTATTTAATATGTTAAAACTCATCAAGTATTGAACCTCCTGTTACTCTTTGAATAAAGACATTTCCTCTTTTACAATGAATTCTAAAAGAGCACTCCTACCATTGTATCTGGTGTTTCATGATAAAAGAAAATTTCAAACAGGCAAGTTGTCAGTTTTCTGAAGCATCTGGTTTTAGTAAAATATGTCATGAGAGTGATAACTACAAGTGTCCTCTTTCCTTATGTGGTCACTGACTGCTGTTTGGGGGACACAGGAGCTCTCTTGCCCCACTTGCTGGGACCTCTGTTCTATACTCTCAGTTATGGTGACATTTCTGTTTCTATTTACCTTTTGTACTTCCTTACTGGCGTGTTTTTTTAGAATGCCTTTTTGAGTAAATGTTCAGCTTTTCATAATGCTGTAAATATCTTTATATTAAATTCCTCCTCCCTTAATACATATGACAAAAGTATCTTTTTGGAAGAATTGAAGTCTTCTGTATTCTACTTTCATCCCACAAATATGGATTCTTTATGTCATCTTTTGGAATCAGTTTCTGTACAATTCTGTCATATCATAATCCTATAAATTTTCAACATAAAATTTCAGACCAATATAGAAAGTACTGATCTATAACAATTTATAATATATTTTAATCAGAAAAAAATCCTGGGTTTTTTTTTGCCATCATATTAATGTCATTTTCCCTCCATTACTCTAAATTTTGATCAAAATGGGAACACATTTTGCAGATAAGAGATTATAAGGATGGAGGGATAAGGGATTGTGGAGGGAAGAAAGAAAGAATTTAAAAATGAGTACTATGCAAGATGTATATTCCACACTTCCCCATGATGAATGCATTGATTATGCATTGCAGACATGTAATTATAAAATAAATTGATACAATGGATTTCACCTTATATTTATTTATTTGTTTATTTATTTATTTTGGTACCAGGGATTGAACTCACAACCTCATGCCCACCAGGCAGGCACTTATACTACTGAGCTAAATCCCTGGCCATACTTTTTTTGAGGCAGTATCTCACTATTCAGTTCAGGCAGGTCTTTAACTCACCTTGTAGCCCAGGCTGGTCTTAAACTTGCAATGATCCTCCTACTTCAGCCTCTGAGTTCTGGAATCACAGGCATGCATGACGATGCCCAGCTAAGGCTTTCACTTCAAAGTTTTAAAATATTGGAGATAGTTCATTGGCATTCAGCATGTACATGCATGTATACTAATGATTTCATATTTACAATTTATTTTTGAGATCACTTTTAATTAAATTAATGCCATTAATGTTGCCTGTGTCACCAACAAAAAGAGAGCTATTTTCATTGAAATTTGCTTCTCTGTGAATACTCTATAGCATTTTCTATGTCATGCATATTTAATCAACATGTTTATTTTGTGTAACAAAGCAGGTGACATCAGCCTAAAGAACAATAAAAATAAAAAATATAAAATTTTCCACATTCGTCCATCACTTACGGACATTTATTGAAAATGTGTATAGTAGGAATTTTGGTAGAACCATGAATATCAACTTTTTAACTCACAGAATTCATAATAACTAAGAGAAATTGCAAATAAGTATATATTTATAAAAACAGGATTTTAATAACTTGTGTGCTTAGAAAAATGATTTGATATACTGATTGAAACAAATGATGAGATATCTGGGATGCATAAGAATCTAAGGCAAAGCAAACACATGGTACAGTCACTTGACTGGAGAAAAAAGCAATTACTAACAAAATAAGGAGTTTAAGCAAAGCATATACTGATGTGAAGACAAGAGAAGCAGTAAGTTAGAAAATATCTGGAGTGCAGAGCTGGTGAGAATTCTCATGATGGAGGACAGAAAGGCAGAGGAAGAATTCCTTGTGTACAACATGAATATTTCTCTTCCCTGAAATGCAAATTTATAATCCCACTGGAAGATATACTAGCTAGTTGTGGATTTTCCCTGGCGAGAGGATTTTCTCTGGAAGCGGAGTGTTTGGATAACAACAAAGGCTGTAAGCATGGGGTAGTGCCTCGGAGCTAACCACGAGGAGTTCTGTAAGCTCCTTCATGACTCTCAAAACTGACTCTACAGATTTCCGAATAAAGAATTGAAGCAACTCTTTCAAGATCAAGATGGCCTTACAGATGTACATCACTTCCCAGAAAATGGTATCCAGTCTCGAATGAAGACAAATCATGCACAGGATACTAAGAGATCCTGCAGAAAAAGAAAAATAGGGACTGAAACCAGGGTTAGGAAGGCGTGAGGTTTAGAAACCCATTCCTGGATTAAATGATGCCAGAAGCAACTGAAATTACACAATTGGAAGAGGAAAACTTTTGTGCCTAAAGGAATCATTTAATTTATTCAATCTCCCTTTCTTGTTTGAATATCTAAGTGGCTTCCACTTTGATGATTAAATTACTCCTTTTTTACCAATTTGCTTATAAAGGTTTCTTTAAGAGAATTCCTGTGTCAAAGTTGTAAAACTTTTATGATTTTCAATTTAAATTCATAATCTGTTCTTTCTCTCATGTTACCCATATATGCCTCAGCAATAATAGCATAGAAATCACATGCTGGACTAATAACACTTGCCTGCATTATGTTCTATTGTTATAAATAAAACACATTCTCTTTTAACTTTGGATTTATTGACGACTATAAACATTAACCATTTGTCTTTCTGTGTCCAAATAATGACTTCTTTTCTTTACAAATTGCTTATTTTTTTTTTACTTTGCCTAATAAATGGCACTTCTCAAATTTTAGGTATATGAATTTTTATCAAATAGAAATGATAGCTGTTAGTAAAACAACTAAATATAAAGTAGTTTTTCGATAAATGAAAGCAAGTTATTTTTCTAGTTACTTGCTGTGCCAACAAAATACTTGCATTATTTTTTATAATCTTAGTTATTGTTTAAGGAAATATATGCCATCAGTATGGACACATTTTCTTGTAATTCAGATAGGTATGTTGATCAGTAGAATAGAATAGTGGTTCTAAAAATAAAATGTTTGATAAGATTTAGTTTTTGATAAGGAAAACATTATAAATACATGGATCAGAGAAGATTAAATTGATGATTTGGTTTGGGAGTTATTTTTTGAAATTTGAAAAAAAATTAGATAATAAATATTCCATAACTAATGCTAAAGTTAAAGAGATTAAATATAGTAATTATTTAGAATCTAATCAAACTATAAGTAAAAGAAGGAAATGATATAATATTCATTAGACATATGTGATAAATATTTTAAAACAGGAATATATTGAAAACTGCAAGGAACATTGAGTAAAAATTTTTATAAGTTTGTACTTCTCATGGCTTAGAAACAATAGGTCAATTAGATGTGTTACAAATGGAAAGTAAAGGGGGATATTTGTTGAAATTTTTGAATATCTATGTGAGTAATACTGAGCATTTGCTTGATATATAACTCAGCGTATCCTCTTTGAGGCGTGTATTTCTTTCTGTATGTCTATACTAAGATTCTTATTATTTACTCTTGCAATAGTAAAAATATCTGAAAAATTCAACTTCTCACTGATGGAATATTTAATTAAAATAATTATGTGTATAATGAACTCATATGTTGCTATGGAAATCAATCTTAAACTATGCACATTAACATAGATTATTATCTTAGCCTAATGTTTAGAGAAAACAGAAGTCCTCTATAAGGAATTTCAGTGCGCAGACTTCATAATCTAGCTCAATAACAGATGGAATTAATATACATGCATATTACATACAAACATGCATCTGGTAGATCAGTATAAAAAAAGCAAGGAAGCGATAAAGGCAAAATACATAATAGTGACAATATTGGAGGGTATGTAAGGAGATGATAAAATTTGAGCATAAAGGTGTATGTCAGTTATTAGTTATGTTCAAGTTTCAAATATGGAGGTGTTCAATCTATTAATTTAAAATGTAGTAAAGCACAATAAAGTAAAATAACACCATTCACTCAAAACGAAGGTATCTTTCATAGTGTTTTATTTAAGTCAATTCTCTACACCTGAAATCTTTAAAAAGAAAAATTAACAAAAATGTATAGGTTTTGTAAATTAAACTGCTAGTGATTTTCTTTCAGCAGTTGATGTTTTAACAATATGACTTGATTGTACAGTACGCTGATGGATACCTGTGATATCAATTACCTGATTACTTCATTTAAAATATTCTCTTCAATTTTCCTGAAGTGAAAACTTCTGTTTGAAGACATCTTTGGAAGTGAGAAAAATCTCACTGCATCATATGTTTTATGTCAGGGTTGGATATTACCTTCATTAAAGAGTAAGGCAGAAAATTGCTGTGAAACCTAATTATCAGTTAGTAAGTTTAGTCATAAAATATGAGATCTTCTTTAGAGCAAGATTGGATCAAATGGAAAGAGGCTCTGATACAATTTAACAAACCAGCCATATGAGTTGAAATTTATTAAATCTTGACTCATTTACATAAATATTTACACAGTTGTCCTCCTGGCTCAGCTTTTACACAAGTTGTTGGGTAGAATTTTTATGTCACACAAATATAAAGGTGCTCAGCTGACATTTATTGTGTCCCACCCTGTATCTCTTCTATATAACGAGCTTGTAAAATAGCCCCACAGGAAGAAATGCATAAAAATAATGCCAGGAAGATTTTGTCCCCCTTTTTATTTTACCCTGGAGTCTTCAGAGTAATGTAGATTATTCTGGTTGTAACATTGGCTAATAGTGTGTTTGGAGAGAGAGTATATCAAATGAAACTAAGAAATGACCTAATAGAGCACTAGCCTTAATATTTTGGAGCCCGACGGACCTCAGGTAAAATATAGGCATTCTGCAATATTGGTTGTTCACCCTCTGAGACACTCTTTAATCATCTTAAGTCTCAATTTGTACAACTGTCAATGAGATCTTAATCATATTCATGTGCTACAATTATTGAAAGATCAATGTATATACAATAAAGCACTTAGATAAATAGGAAACAAAAACAATGTCAGGGATAGTTTGTTACTGTTTTTTTCAAAACCAGAAGTCATCAGATTATGTGTGGGAGAAATATTAATTTACCACACATATCATAGTGATTGTTCAAATAAATTTAGAGGTTCTAAATAGAAAATAACATTGGTCTTTCTCTTCATCACAGCTATTTAGTTATATGTAAGCAAGATTTTCTAGTTTTGTGTGGTTGTGCACACCTGCAGTTCCAGAAATCTGGGAGACTAGGCTGAGGCAGGAGGATGGTAACTTTGAGCTCAGACTGGGTAACTTAGTAATTTAGTGAGATTTTGCCTTGAAATAAAATGAATGAATTTAAATGATGAAAATGAAAGATTTTCTAAGGACTTTAAATTATTAGCAACTCATCCAGGTTCTAAAAGTCTAGTGCAATCAAGTGTATATTGATCACCCATATTAATTTCTTTTTACAAGTTCAGGCATAACTCAGGCTCCAAAGATTATAGGGAGTGCCTTCTTTCACTTTCCTTTTGACTTTCCCATTCTGCCTCTATTTCTTGTGTATTTCTGGCTCCTCAAAACTATTAAACATTGGAAAGGTATGAAACAGGAAGAAATGGCACTTTTAAAGTGTTCTTCAGTTAACTTTTAAGAAATACCTCAGGTCTGGTAGCTTTTCATAGTTATTCTCCCTCCTAAAAAGCATCTGTGTATTCCTAACAGACCTATCCTGCAACTGATTACTCTGATAGTTCTCTTCACACTTAGGACCTGGCCAAGCATCCTACACTGACCTTCTATTTGGGATTCTAACTCCTCCCCATCCTCTCATTCTCTTAGGAACAGGTCTTTCCAGACAACTCCAATTGGTACTCACCCTTGGGCTCCATAACTGGCCAATGGGAACTACAGTTATGCTCACGACACTGGTTAGGGGTTCCTCCTTTACGCCTGCTTCTTTCTCTCCTACATCAATGGTTGCTCTGGCCACACCACCAATCCCTTTAGACTTTTCCATAAATTAGTAGAAACCAGTTTATATAGAACACTCAATTAAATTAAATCAATGGATCATTGCTTTAAAATTTCCTGCATCCACTTTATTTGTTTTGGGATATGGATTCCCTCCTTTTCCTGGCAAAGATACATAGATTAAACACAGTCTGCATATTGTAGATTCGTTCTAAAAATCCCCAATGCCATCTCTTTATCAATCTCTATGATTTTTCTTAGAAACTCTAGAAGTGGACGATGAACTAAGCGTCCTGTTTTCACTTCTACACTTCCCAAGTTGCTGCTGCTCCCCCACCATGCCATTCTCCTCCTCTCTCCTTTTTCTTCTTCCTCTCCCTCCTCCCCTTCCTCTTCTTCCTCCTCTTCCTTTTTCTCCTCTTCTCCCTCTTTGCCTTCCCTGTCTCCTTCTCTTCCTTTTTCTTCTTCTCCCATTTTTCCCCAAATGTCTTGATTGTGTCTTTTGAGATCCAGAAAAGAACATCATATTTAACATCACATTTGAACTTTGTTCAAGAGAGTTTAAAAGACTTACTAAAGTCTTCCTATTAGTAACTAGCAAAATCATAAAAAGATTACAGGCATGTCAGCATGACAGGTTTTATTTTTCATCTTAAATATAAATTATATGCATATGTACATGCATAGAAGCTTTTCTACAGAATGCTGCCCCCTGCAGCAATGTACAATGACAAGAGTCCATACAATACCTATGTGATTCTCCCCAAAATGTTTTTGCAATTAACTTCATGATTCTGCAGTATAAATATTAAATTTTTGTTAAATTGTGTATTTATGACTTGTTACAAACATATTAAGCCACACATATTTTCCTATTAATTTTTCTCTATTCCTGTATTGGGCAAAGAATAAATAAAGTAAGGAAGAATCATTTTAATAAAAGTTTTCTCTATTCAGAAGAAGAAACGAGACAAAGATGACTCTTGTTTTTATTCAAAACACTGTGGCATGAAGCAGGATTATTCAAAAAAGAATGGAAGAATCACAGCAACTACTGGTATAGAAGATATCTATCTTTCCTGAGGGAGCAATCTTACCTGCCTTAGTTTTGAATTTTAACCTATGAAGCTGCTTTTGAGTTCCTGCACTGCCTAAAGGTAAGAGTTCTAGCATTATTGTCCAAAGCATGAAGCAGCTTCTAATTTGTTTCATGTAACTTAATGAGAAATTGTGCAACGAAGTAACATAATTGGAAAACAAAACACACTGTGTTGCTCTATTCTGTCCTGCTAATGTGTAATCAGAATAATTTTTAATCAGTTCTACACATCCAAACATGCAGTAAAAGAAAGGCCTTTACTGCCTGAGTATTCTCTATGTTCTTCTCTTTGACTTACCGAACAAGTGCTTGTCTGTTGCCTCAGCTACCCAAATTAATTCACATATAACATGAGCAACTCAAGCCACAGTGGATTCATTTAGCCATCTTCTATGCATGTGAATTTATCTGGCCATTTACACTCAATGTGTGCCACTTTTTAAGTCACCATTCTGGAACAACGTAGGGAATTAACTGCAGTGTGCTGTTTTCTTTTGATACTGCCTGTGGGTTCCTCATATTGACTAAGTTGAATTTGACTCTGCTTCTCTATTTTTCCACCAACCTGGTAGTTAAAGTTATGCTATCTAAGTGTTCTGAATTTCTGCTTGTTGGGGAACTGAGACCAAAGTAGTCACAAATCCATGTTTTTCAGATCATTTTCTTTCTTAATCCACGTTTGTCGTGCACACGACTGTGTTCCTCGTGTGGAGCCGGTCTGTGTAGGCGGCACATCGGAATTCCCTGTTTCCTCCCCTCTGGCCCCACTGCCTCCGTTTCTTGATTCCCTTTCTTCCTTTGCTTGCATACGTGTGCAGCACATCATGCTTACATTCCATGTGCAGAGTTGATGCATAAACGTAACACATCTCAATGCTGTTTTTCATCCCCATTCTCTTTCCCCTCCTCGCTCCCCCCATCTCTTGACCCCCTTTCCCTTTGGGAAAGCTCTATCTCCCTAATTCCTGTAATGTATCCCTTACTTTTCTATTTATGCTTTGGGTTTCTCATATAACAGAAGCCATAGACTATTTAAGCTTTTGTGTCTGATGTATCTTACTTAAGATTATTGTCTCAAGGTGCATCCATTTTCCTACAAATGTCTCAAGTTTGTTTTTCTTTACACAAATCCACTTCTAAGGTCCTACAATCACAGACATCATTTAATTATAAAACATCATTCCTGAAGTCATGTTTCAAAAATATCAGAAAATTTATACAAGGTGGTTCTCAGCAAAGGAAATTAAAAAATACACAAATAAATTTGCTTTGTTTCAGCAGCAAATGTATGATTATGGGCTACTTTCTTTTCATCCACCTCTCTCTTTTTAGTGTCTGGTCTTCTTAAGTTTTCTTTTTACATACTGACAAAATAATTTCATTCAAGAACATCAACACATGAAACACAAAGCAGAAATACCATGTGAGCAGGAAAATCTGACTGAAGGAAATATTTAATTTTGAATAAATAATCAGTTTAAATTCATCGAGGCATGTCCCTGGAATTGGTATTATTGGAAGGAATGGAAAACCAAGGAAAACAAAGGACACTTGCCTGTGTAAATGGAAAGAAGAAATGATTACCTCGTACCTACTGAGCTAATTATCAATACCTGAAAAACATGCACAATAAAGCTGAAAATGATATTATTTGGAAACAGTAGGGTGTTATCTTCTGATTTTTTCTTAAGTATTCTTCTCTAAAATAGTCCCCATTTTTAAGTTCCAAGAGTTGTGAAGTTTAGGTCAAAATCAGTTTATTAATTGACCTGAATAAATGCTAACCTACTGTATTCTAGAAGCTATTAAGAAAACAATTTATGGATTTAGTTATAAAATTTAACTTTCACTAATTTGTCATTGCTTTGATATCTTATTTACCTTGTACTGGGCAATCATTGTGTACAAGGTGAACGTTCATCCATACTATATTCATACTATGTTTATGTGGAATGAATGCATATACAAATTTCTCTTAATACACCTGTATTTCATTAGTATTTTTCTAGCATACTGCACTACTTGGGAATTTATATTTCTTATGATGTTTACAAGTATTTTCATGGTGTATTCTTATAATCTCTTGCTAAACAACATCATCAACTTCATTACATTATGAATACAATAACATTTCTTAGCCATAAATAATCCAGTTAACAACCTAACCTAAGCCTAAATATTTGTGTAGACTAATTTTAAAATGTGTTCTCATCATAATGACATAATAAAATTGCCTAGGTTTCATTTATTGGTGTTTCTACATAAATTACCTCATTCCTCAAAAGACTTGAAATTTCTATTCACTATGCTTTTGTTCGTTGGAATTGCCTCGTTTATAAAAGAATTGAATCCAAAAATACAGATTTTTCTTTACTTCTGAGAGACGAAGACATAACAGTGTAGCCACGAGGGCAGTGGCTGAGATTACCACTTAGTTCGCGATTGCCTATTTGAGCAGATTTTTTTCCAGAAGTTTTCTCTACAAGTTTTCACTTTAGAATATGCATTGTAAATGAAGTTACCTGACCTTTAATATGTAGTAAATGTAACTGTAGGTGTATATGGGTAGAGTTACAAAACAGCTGTTGCTATTACTGCAAGACCTTGGAGTCTTGACAAGAAGAAAATGGGTGGTAGGACTGGCTATAGTGAAGTTTAAATATGTATAATCTTAGTATCATTTGTGACACATGCTTTAATGGGTTCTTCTTTAATGGAACCATAGCAAACTAGATGCAGTTCTTTTTAGAACTATGTTGTGTGCTGTCTTGTTTTTTCAGAGCAGACCCCTCAGCCAGGAATGCAACGCGTTCTCTCGTACTTCAGGACCTTCTCCACACATGTGTCGTGGATATCCTGAGGCAAATGCCTTAAATTTTTGGGAATTCTGTTTTTATTTTGGTTATAAAGTTATAGAAGTAGTACTGCCACATAACCTTGTTTTACTTACTAAAGGAAATGTTGGTAAATGATGGGCTGTATTTAAACCATTGCCTCACACTAAGATTGATTGACATGTGTACATTATTAAATGTGTACAGACTACTTCTAGGTGGAGTTCTAGCTTTGGAGGAGATAAGATGGTGCTACACCTGGAGAAGAGGCACAATGGTAGAGAACAGTACACATTGTTAGGGGAGAGAAAATATAGATTAGAATGTCCTTTACTTTGAGGCAAATGAAAAGTATTGAAGATCTTTAATCAGGGAT